>JAKUBD010000235.1:0-14515 GCA_030563125.1 Metschnikowia laotica
AAGTCGGGCGTCTCGGTGTTGCTCAACTTGCCCACCACCATGGTGATTTCGGGGAAAACAGCTAAGATGCGCTTGACGGCCAACTCCGTCAGTAGGTAGGTAATGAGCACAATGTTCTTCTGCTCGACCCTGTGATCAAGCAACACCTGGATGGCCATGATGGCGCCCGCCCCACTGATGGTCTGGGCGTCAAACAAAAAGTACACGGCACCTGGGGGAGACCGGGGCAAGGACTCGGTATGCAATTGAGGCTCGCCTGTACGCGAGTCACTCTGGATGAGAAGCTTACCGATGGGCACGTCGCGGAACGTCTTCTTAATGCTGTTCATAAAGCAGTCCCCGGACCGCACAATGCTCACGGCCACAACCTCCAGTGAGTGTGCACGGCCCAGGTATTCGTAGCCGTTGGGGCACGAGACGGAGACCGGCAAGTAGTTCTGCAAAGTGCCGAGAGCGCTCTCCACCAAAAGATGCGCAATTCGGTCGAAGTAGAATATGAAGTCTGTGCGGTCTGTGTGTCGGGAAAGAATGATGGAATGAATCCCGGCAGTGTGGTTATTGGTGGGAAGAATGCTGAGGTTGGCAAGCGACGAGAGCGGTGGCGCGTGGCCCATGCCCAATGCCTTGATGCGGTCGAGGTGCCGTTTGCTCTTGACGTCAAGTTGTTTCTGGATGTGACGGATCATGATTTCGATGGCCGCGGTGTTGTCCAAACCACGAGGTATCACCACGTCGGCGTTGCGGATCGTCGGGTGAACACACGCCATGGAGCTGGGCTTCACGAACCGCTCCCACTGACGAAGGGCACCAGCCAAGTCGCGTCCACGGTAGACAATGTCACGCGTGAGACGGCGGGCGAGGCACACGTCCAAATCTGTGTCGACAAACACTTTGGCGTCCATGATGTCCAACAAGCGCTGGTCGTAAAGCGCGTAGATGCCCTCGATGATAATGACGTTGGCACCGTAAATGGTGATGGTCTTTTCCGTGCGCCGGTGCTCGGTGAAGGAGTACACGGGGATCTCTGTCTTTTTCCCCTGTTTCAACGACCGAAGGGTCTCGACCACCAAATCGATGTCGATCGAGCTGGGGTCGTCAAAATCGTAATTGCACGCATACGCCTGTTCGGATTGCTCGGCGCTGAGCGGCTTGTAGAAGTTGTCGAACGATAGAAGAACCGTCCAGGGCTGGTTCAACTCCAGGATGATCTTCTGCGACACGGACGTCTTGCCGGACCCGGAAAAGCCTGCGACTCCAATCACGTATGGCTCTGTCCAGGGAGGCACATACGCTGTCATGGACAGGGACGACGAACACGAGGCTGGAGGGGTATCGATGTCCACCGCGGAGCTGCTGGTGAGAGGCGTGGACTCCCTGATCGACGTGAAAAACGACGAGTGGTGGTGTTCATCGGGTGCGATGCGTGCAGAGGGTCTTCTCTGCCGGTCGTGGGTGGTCATGAGGGGAAATCCAGAGGATGGTGTGCAATCGAGAGGGGGAGAGGATCACTGCTGCTGGTCATCTCTGGCGCTGTAGCAGGTGATGATGGTGCGCGCACCTGCAGGACCTCCATCTCCATCTCCAGTTTTCGTGTGCCGCGTATGTAGCCCTAAAAGCGCCTTGTACCCTGTTTAGAGCGACGCTTGCGGCCTAAGAATTATCCGACACGACAAAATGCAACGTGGGCACGGCCAGCGTCGCCGTGCGTTCGAAGACGATGGGCTCGGGCCAGATCCTGGGTCCTCGGCCGCGTCCAACACACCCTCGGAACAACGTTCAGCCTTTCCGGAAGCAGAACATCCAGAGTCCGCAGTTGTCAACCTGCCGGACGATGACAAACCGTCTCCAATCGGTCCGGAGCAAGGTGGCGAATCTCCAGGCTCAGAGCGCCGTCGTGAGCTGCCTCAGGCCCCACCTCCATCTAAAAAGCCCACTGACACGGCCGCCAACAACCGCGTGCTAGCTGGGCTTCGGCGGATAGAAGCGGAAATCCAGCGCACACGAAACCAATCCTCGCTCACGCCAAAACAGGTTCATGAGTTGAACGAAAAGCAGGCTCTCGTGGACTCAATGAGAGCGGGTAATACTGACACAAACGCCATGGAGTACGAGCTTCCGAGCGACTACTTGACGGCAGAGGGAAACATCGACCGCAAGCGCAAAAAGGAACTTCTTCGGCCCGCTAAAAATGGCTGCGAAGATCAAGAAAAACGCTCCAAACAGCAAAGCCAGTGGGAGGAGAAGCAGCTTCGTCGGGCGCAGGAGATTATCGGTGCGAATCCAGACGAGATCCAACTCCCCGAGCAGCCCAAGTACGAATTTGTTTTTGACGAGGCACAGTTCGTGGATTTTGCCGAAGAAGACGAGCTTGAGGGCCATGATGGCGACGACATGTCGGCCCTGTCCCGCTTCTCCGACTTGCAAGCCGTTCGGCGGTCACTTCCGGCGTTCCGCTACAGAGAGCAGTTTTTGGAGTTGATGGAAAAGAACCAGGTTTTGATTGTGGTGGGCGAAACCGGTTCCGGAAAAACCACCCAGCTCCCGCAATATTTGCACGAAGCAGGATACGCCAACAGAAACGGCAAGAAGCAGACAATTGGCTGCACCCAGCCACGTCGTGTTGCTGCCACCTCGGTCGCTCGAAGGGTGGCTGACGAAGTGGGGTGTCCTGTCGGTTCCACAGTGGGCTACAGCGTGAGATTTGAAAATGAAGCTGGTCCTACAACCGCCATCAAATACTTGACCGACGGTATGCTTCTTCGGGAATTCATGGTGGACCCTGATCTTTCTGGCTACAGTGCTCTTATGATTGATGAGGCGCATGAGCGGACTGTTTCGACGGAGATAGTGCTTGCGTTACTCAAAGACTTGATGAAGGAGCGCCACGACTTAAAGGTGATCGTGGCATCTGCCACAATCAACGCCCAGAAATTTGCAGGCTACTTTGACAATGCGCCAATATTCACCATTCCGGGTCGGCGCTTCCCGGTTGACAT
Organism: Metschnikowia laotica; assembly: GCA_030563125.1. Classification (NCBI taxonomy): domain Eukaryota; kingdom Fungi; phylum Ascomycota; class Pichiomycetes; order Serinales; family Metschnikowiaceae; genus Metschnikowia; species Metschnikowia laotica. Next base: position 2,997 of record JAKUBD010000235.1, read on the forward strand.
CTGCTTCACAAAGCAGCCTGAGGCAAACTACATCCAGGCCGCCATCACGACCGTGTTCCAGATTCACATGAAACAAGATATCGCGGGAGACATTCTAGTATTTCTCACTGGTCAGGAGGAAATTGATGGTATGTGCGAGGCGCTCAATGATGCCTGTCATAAGCTCGGCAACCTGATCAAACCGCTCGTCGTAGCGCCAATTTATGCCAATCTTCCGCCTGAAAAACAGGCCAAAATCTTTGAGCCCACGCCGCCAAACTCCAGAAAAGTCGTTCTTGCCACTAACATCGCCGAAACATCCATCACAATTGACGGTATCAAGTACGTGATCGATCCGGGATTCGTGAAGGAAAACGTTTTCAATGCAACGACCGGCATGGAGAGCTTGGTTGTAGTTCCCTGCTCGAAAGCATCCGCCAATCAACGGGCTGGAAGAGCAGGTAGAGTTGGTCCAGGAAAGTGCTACCGGCTCTATACGAAGTGGTCTTTTGAGCAGGAACTCGAGCCCAATCCGACGCCCGAGATATTGCGTGTCAATTTGAGCAGTGTGGTGCTCTTGTTGTTGTCGATGGGCGTGAACGATTTGATCCACTTTGATTTCATGGACCCCCCAAGCAGCCAGACATTGATCCGCTCGCTTGAGCTATTATATGCCTTGGGGGCACTTAATGCAAAGGGCCAGCTCACTTCCACAGGTCGAAAAATGGCGGAATTCCCCATGGACCCCATGTTTTGCAAGGCCTTGCTCTCAAGCCATGAAATGGGCGTTTTGTCACAGGTGACCACCGTTCTTTCGATGATGTCGGAGTCGTCCAACTTATTCTACCGGCCGAAAGACAAAAAGGAGACAGCCGACAAACGACGCGAAGCGTTTGCGGCCAATGAAGGCGATCATATAACTCTTTTGAACATTTGGCAGCAGTGGACGGAGTCTGGTTACTCAAGTCTTTGGTGCGAGGACAACTTTGTTCAGTACCGCACGTTGAAGCGGGCGAGGGAGATCCGGAAACAGCTCCAGCAACTTTGCCTTCGAATTGGGCTTGAGGATAAGCTCGAACTGGCGGGAAATCCAGACTTGATTCCTGTGGAGAGCATTCAAAAGGCCATTTTCAGTGGGTTTTTTCCCAACGTGGCCCGACTACTGAAATTGGGCGATAGCTACGTGCAGATGAAAAGAAACCTTCCTGTGCACATTCACCCATCGTCAAGCCTCTTCAAATCCAAGCCGCCACCGCGGTTAGTTCTTTACCACGAGCTTGTGATGACCAGCAAGGAGTTCATGAGAACATGCATGCGAATTGACGAAAAATGGCTTGGATACTTGGCCAACCATTACTACAATGAGAGGGACTTGAAGCGATTAACATAGCCTGAGTATTTGACACCATGGCGTGTACGTAATTCCGGAGGTCTTGAAGTCTTTGATAGATTGCAATACACCCGACTGAGTTTGGGCGATGTATCTTTTGTATTAAAATATATCACCAAACATTCGTTTCTCATTCGACAAGATTTTGGCCCCTATTTTGATGTTTCTTCCGTTTTTGGAGCCGGTCACTGGCAGCCTCCACGCCCAATTTACGGACCAACTTGGAGTAGAAAAGACCACAGGCATTGCAAAGCGTTCTGTTCCCGCTAGGGCCTGAGCGCCACTCGGGCGTTTCCGTAGTACCACACAGCGCACAGACCGTAGACTTACTGTGTATTTCAGGCATTGCCGGAGTTGCAGCAGGATGCAAATTCGAAATCGGCACGTTGGACGAGTTTCTGTAATCGCAAGAACAAGCGACTCTGCTGTCGTGCAGAGTCGAGCGGTAGTGACCATCATAGTATGGCTGAGCCGTGTCGTAGTTGTGATGGAGAACATAAGAGTCGTCCAATGGCCGCCAGCGGCCGTATATGGGGTGGAAAAAGTCCGGCTGGTTAGGGGTTGGTACTGCGTTACCGTGAACCAGCGTCTGGTAGGGGGGGTGCGGTCCATCATTATCGTGGGCTTCGGAATGGGAATGGCTGTGGAATGCCCAATATGTCCGAGAAAGGGGGGCGACATCGGCGACACATATGGGGGGCGGGGATCTCCTAGGACCAGCGGCTGTTGAGAGATGTGGTGACCAGGAAAGCCCGGAGAGTGGGAAGGAAAGACAAGCGGAGCTGCGGAGGGGGATTCGGACTGATGCAAGTAGGGGTTGGGCTGTGGAGAGTACTGTGGACCCTGGTTATGACTGGGGTTGTTGAAATGCAGTTTATTATGCTGGGAGGCGGTTCGTGAAGGGAGCGAAGTTGGAAGTTGCAGCTCTGCCCGAGACAAGGCGAACTTTGGCCGATATTCCGGTTGGCCACTGTGGGCTATACTGGAAGAGGCCCTTGGTTCTCCGGTCATCTGGCCGGACATTTGTCCGCTGAGCGATGTTTCCTCTTCCAGGCTATGCAGAGACAGAGCATATGGAGCTCCACAATTAGGAGGAGGTGAGGCGGAAGCAGGAGCTGGGCAGCGTCGGAGCAATTCCGTGAAGGGAGGGATTTTACTCTCTTTCCTGTGCGGGTAAGTAAAAGGTTCTCCAAATGGTCAGAAACACGAGAACATACAGCGTAGGGAGCTTTTGGACCGCATCATCCGTCTTCATGGCTGCTAAGTAGAGCAGGCGAGCGGCACACCTTGGCAGTTCGCAGGTTACGGGGCGGCGCGATGAAGCGGGATACAAAGAAAACAGGTGACTCGAGGATCAAACGTTAATTGTTCTGAATACTTATAAAGCGCTGGCGCCGGAATATCTGACTTGGGAGATGTGACGTACTATTACCGTCCATGCGTCTGTTCAACAGCTACTTGCCCAATGTACAGGTCATATGTAGGCTAGGTACATATTCGGGGTAAGCTACGAAGCTTATTCCGTTACCGAGCAAATGTTGCCCTTGGTGTTAATTCCGGTGGAGGCCGTGCCCATTAGATGAAAAGAATGTTGGGTCATGGCCAGTTCTGCGAGCCGTATTGCGGCAACTCTGAACGCACAAGCTTTGAGCATTGAGAAGCTCATCTCTTCATGCGTTTGAAAGGTGTACTGCTTAATTTGCTGTGGAGGCCATGGCGTACGGAGGCCATGGAACTTGCCACCGGTCGAGCACTGCGGAGCTTGCATACGAAACCGTGTGAGTAGGCAATCGGGGCCGGAGGTTTCAAGCGCATTCCGCATCTCGTAGCTTATTCGCAACCGAAACTTTCCCCGCGTGGCATCAGCTTTAGGGCACGGCCAGCGTTTTCATTCGAGAGGTCGGTGAACATGCTTGTGCATCGTTAGACGTGCACAGAAATGGTTGTTCAAGCGTTGCAGACGCTTGTGCTCTAACCGAAAAGATCCCTGCGCAGGCTTTGCCTGCAAGCGCGCATGTGGCGCAGGGAGAAGAAATCATCTCTCGCTTGAGTTCTCGTAACCGACGCCGGATTTACCTTCTTATGTGTGATTTTGGACTGATAATCTTCCTTGCGCCTCTTAGTTTGGCCTAGCCATCGAAACAAGCTTCTATGTCAAACTCCCCTGCAATAGCTTACGAATGCTAGTTGTTGATGAAATACAGTCTCCAAATTTCACACGCATGTCGGTCAATTTTGAGGACGTCGCATAGGTCTGATTGTTATGAAATTTCGGAGACCATCCGCCATTGTACCTCAGTTAGGCACATAGTGAAGTCTAAGCGGTTACTCGGCGAGTCCCGCCCATGCCCGACACAAAGTGAGCCAGCGAAGGCACACCGGCAGTTTTCGAAAACCTTACCCTTTGAATGATTGTTGATGTTTCGCATGCCAGCCAAGCACCATAAATAGAAGTCCACATGACTTTCAACAAAGGATGTGATCTAGAATTCAAAAGAACATGCATTAGGCAGCTAGTTGCAGTTAAGGGCGGGTTGTGCGGACAAAAATAGATTTCGGTATGGCACGCCCGAAGGTGAGTTTCATTCCAAATGCTTCAAATTTGCCTTCGTTAAAAGCTTACGTCGTGTGCCTGAACGGCCAAGCTCGTTTGCACATCCCTTTTTGGAGCAACTATGCATCAGACGCCTTATGCACGAGCATCCGGGGAATGCAGGTGTAAATTCACTCACCACGTGGGAAGCGCGGTCATAGATGACGTACTCAACAGGGACGCCCCGATTCTACGCGCGATGTCTTCGACAAACAAAAATGACATGTTTTGGCGAGCCTCGTATTTTGGATGAATGCAGACTTCGGAGTTAAGCGCGAAAACGCCCGCAGCGTCCGAAGCTTCTCACCGAAAAACATTACATATATTTCAGAACATCGTATTGCTCGGATGATGAGGTTAAGTGTCCTTGATTCGCCTGATCTGTCCTTCACTGTTTTTTTCCATGTTTCCAGTCGTTCTAGTTGTGTGAGTCCCCTCCGATCCTCGCTCTGCCTTGCCCCTGCGAATGCTGCGATGTGCTGCGCTGTGCTGCGCTGCGATGCGCTGTGCTGCACTGTATTGCACCGGCCCGGTGAGCTGTCTTGGGGCCGAGATCGCGCGTGGGGCGACGCGCGTACATCGTTTACAGATCGTCTTTGGATACTATCAAGCCATGAAACACACCTGCTGCTGCCTGTTGTATGTAAAACAGCCGTTTACCGTCATCGCCATTGTTTCTTCTCTCATGTGCCCACCCAAATAAAACCGAGACCCGTGCCTCAGTGCTCGATTAACCATCTTCAGGCGGTAAGACCCGTGCCTCCGCGCCCTCTCTACCGTGGCGCGTTACACAACCCCGTTCCTCACCCAGCCTTTTCACCCACGCTTTCCCAACGATGGACCGCAACAACGGCCTTCTTCCGTTCGCATTTAGCATCAACTCTCATAATGAGAAAAGCCCTCTAAGCACAGATCCCCGTGCCAAGCACGTGATCGACGAAAACGCCAGCAGCATGTATCACACACGCGGAACACAACCTTCTGGCTCTGGCTCCTCCAAACAGCGCCGGCGCCCCTTGGGCCCGCGGCTCACGATTGTTCCTTCTATCAAACGAAAAATGGGCGAGAGTTTCAACGAAAAAGACGACATAAAGCGTCGTGACGTGGACGGCTTGGCAGACCTGCCAGACAATTCTGATTTCGCCTCGGATGATTTGGACTTTTTGGCTCAGCTGACTCAAGCTCCGCCAGCAGTGGAGGTCACCATTGAAGCGGCCGAAGGTGACGGTTATGAAAACAGCCATTCGGCCGCCAGCGACGCGTCCGATTCGCCACCTGCCACGCCCGTTACACTGGAGCCGCACACGGCGGTCCGGCGATCCATTGCATCGTTTCCAAGCTCCCCTACTCGCTTAGACCTCGAGTCGGAATTTGGCAATTCAGCCGCTGACTTCACCATCCCAGACTCCCCCGTGCACGGTCCCGATTATTCCAGACTCGACACGTCTCCGTCGCGTCCGACGTTGCGTGCATCGCACATCAGCTCTGAGCCCGATTTGGGTATTGATCTGTTCAACCGATTCAAGACGTCCACTTTCACCGAGCTTCTGTCAAACGACCCTGATGCGTCGTATTCTATCCGTTGCGAACCGACCCAATTCGAGCAGGCTCGCCGCATCATTCTCCGAAACTTCGAAGAAATCTCGCCGGCAGTAAATCTCGAAGGTATGCTGCTCACAGAGATTCCGGACGAGGTCCAGGATCTTAACAACCTTGTCATCTTTGCTCCGGAACGGCCGTCACAGATTCCTCGCCAGTTGTACCTCGGCAACAATAGCCTTCGAGTGTTGAACCCGGCGTTGTTCAAATTTACTAGTCTCAACGTACTCAGTCTTCGGCAGAACCACATCCGTGTCTTGCCCAACGCCATCTCCCAACTTCAAAACCTTACGGACTTGAACATAAGCATAAACAATTTGAACTACCTACCGCCAGAGGTCTTATCACTTCCCAATTTGCAGACATTGCGGGCCGGCCCCAACCCATATCTTAAAGTTACTGAAGATGCAGTTCCTGTTCTGATGTCCGATCCTCGCAGAAAAAAGGGCTTAAAGAGCACGTCATCAGTGAAGGTTTTACAAAGAGAGAGTATGGTGCCGTCACTCAAGGGCATCTGTCTTGATATCATTGCAAAGTATGACGTCACGTACGCGGAAACCAAGTCATGGAAAAGCGCCACGCCTAAAGTTATACATCCATTAATAGCCAAGGCCATTCTAAACGGAAAGTTCAGCATCTCATGCGACGAATGTCTGCGAATCATTGTGGATCCTTACGCGGAGGCCTTGGAGTGGTGGGACATTCTAGAGAACATCGACATTCCTATTAAGAGGCTCTTTTGTTGTGGTCACTGCTCACACAAATACGAGAAAAGGTGGGCCTAAAAGACGGTACATTTTTTTCATTTATACAACAGTAACAGGCCGGTCCGCTAACGTTGTTCGCCTGTTCATTCACCTAAACCCGTTCCACATAGTTGGCGGGAAAGAGACCCCTTTGCCCATCTAACTCACCGATCCACCACTCGCCGTTGTCGTCTAAAACGCGAACTAACTCCCCCGTTTTTAACCTCAAGTCGCCGTGCTCTTCTGACGAGAAATCAAATAGCGCCCGACAAAAAACCGCGGGCTGCAGCTTGCCGAGGAGAAAATCTGCTGGAGGCTTTCTTGTGAGGCGCCGCAGTGAGGCCTTATACGGAGTGTTCAGGAGAGGCTTAGCAGATGGTTTCCACTCTGCAGATGATCTGGCTTTTTCAGACTGTCCTGTTGTCGGAAGTTTGACCAAGTGGTCTAAATGATCTTTGTGAAAAGATATGATGCTCAAATTCAGTGAAAGTGAATACTCGGGGCCGTTATTGGGACTCTCGCTACTCAGCCGGCGCGCTACCCAGGAGTCATCGGGGGTTTCGAACTCATTGTGTAGTGTAAAAAGATTGGATGCAAATTGGTACGAGATTGTGAGGTTGACGAAAAAGACAAACTGCATCACCGGCTCAATAAAACTACGCACAAGCATAAAAAAATACGGAAGTTCCATCTTCAACATCGTGTTATGCGTGTCGTAGCTCTTCTTCAACTGCTCGAGCTTCTTTTCTAAAACATGATAGTGCGCTGTTTGCTTTTGCAGAAGTGCGTTGGTGGAGTTGTAGATGGTCAAGCTGTCGTATTTGTCGTAGACTTTATCATAAGCCATGAGTGCCTTGTCTCGAATGTTAACGTGCTCATAAATTATATCCAGATATTTGAGCAAATCCTCCAATTTGGTGTCAAGAGTGACCGGGAAAGATTGTAAGGAGTCGGAGAGAAACATCAGCACCTCGTTTAAAGCGGCTGAATAACTCTTGCAACGGTTCCACAGACTAGCATGATCCGCGACCGTCAGCGTAGAATCGCATTCGCCGCGTGTATAATTCATAAGAAGTATGGTGTTGGCCACTCTTGTTGAGCTGTCCACAATTTCGGTGCACATGTTGACAAATTGTCTGTGTAGCGTGATTATGTCATTGCAAGCCTGAGAGACGGCATCCAACTCTTCCAACAACTCTTCGAATTCTTCGTCCACCGATTTGGTTGGGCTTTGGCCCTGCTTGCGCCGGCGGACCAGCGTTCGCGGAATGTGGCAAATATTATTGTCCTTGATCGGAAGAGGGACGGAACCGATTTTGTTAGCAATTCTGCTAAGAACTTCTCGAGCTTTTGAGTTTGATGATCGTTGCATTGCCACAGCTGCTTCTCTGGCGGACGATCGCAGCTGACCAGGATTACTCTTTGTGACCGCGGCAGCCGTGAACAAACGATTTGATTCGGGCAAGTCCATTGAAAAAAAAAAAAAAAAAGTGAAAAAGAAAACGTTGCTTATTAGAAGCAGGTGTAGAATATGGTTTGGCGCAAACGTTTGAGAAAAGGCTTAGTCTTTGTACACCAAAAAAAAGGGGTGTTTGGTTTGCGACATTCAGTGGGGCACAATTATGGGTGTCCGTGATGAGATCCGGGCCATGCAGATATTTTTTCTAGTTTGGGAGACGACTCCTTGCTTGAAAAGTCATCTGGTCCAGTGAGAATCTGCACTTTTGGAGAAGAGTTCATGTTTAGGGTTGATATCGTGTTCAACATCTCAGCCTTTTTTGACGTGGGCAAATTCGACTCAATTAACTCTAATTTGAGCTTGCCAATTCTCTCTTCATAAAGGTTCTTAAGGTTTTGAACGAGCAAGTCACCAAAATTTCTATCCGTTGGCAAGTTATGATAAATTTGTGCCTGCAATTGCTTGACCATACTTAATTTGCCAAAGACATCCTGAAAGTAATCTGCCGAATTGGAGCCCGTGACTGCCGATGACGTGGGCGGATTCACTAAAAGGATCGCTGCATAGTACAACATGACGTGAATATGCACAGGCACGTATTTCAAGTTGTTCAGGATATCAGTGTCATTAAGCACCAAATTTAGCACCGTTTGAGCCGCGTTAATTGCGATTCTGACACTCACAAGACCATGGTCCTGGTTAGTCAAGGTATCGTCGGAGACAAATTCGTCACTATCGTCATCGCTGTCATCACTGTCATTGATGTCGTTATTCCGTTTGACGGTATGTATTTCTTTGTTGTGTGGTTCCAAGCCTGTAGTCCTTCTAGTTTCTCTGTCCGATTGTTCTCGCAATTTGTAGTCAATGCCCTTGTAGTTTTTCCAGTTGGGAAGAATTATGTTACAGCCATCAGAACTGTCTTGCAAGTCGCGGATGACAGAGCTGTTGATATGCATTTTGGCAAAATTGTAGTATATGAGTGTCGATTTGGACAGCCACACTGCACCATTATTCATCGGTGCTAGCAAAACAGTCCACGAAACCATCCATTTATCCAATTCCAAGTTCGACTTCGAGGGAATTCCCAAAGCGCTAGGTGTTAAAAGGTCCCAAGCATTTCCCTTGAGCGATTCTGCTAGTGCCAAGTTATACTCGACTTGCGAAACAAGACGAAGATCGGTGAAGTTCGCGTGGTTGTTGACGTCGTGGGGTTTAGCACGGGCAGGCGTCTGCTCTTGCTCTTTTTTCTCTCTTTGTGTGATTTCCGCTCCGGCGCTCTCTTCTTTTCTAAAGAGTCGGCTTTTGCGCGGATTGCTGATTTGCTTGTCTTGATTGGAAATCAACGCATGTCTATTGAAAGTCATACTTTGCTGTCCGTCAAGGATATAAAGAAGGTACCACAACTTGAGGCGGTAAGTTTCGTGCAAGGCCGAGGGAGAAGATTTGTTTGAGTCGTAATTGTCGAAACCAAAATCTTTCGCTAACTGCAATGCCAAGCCCGTGAACATTTGCGAGTCTGCAAGCCAAAAGCTGCAAAGTATCAAAGCTAAAATGGTGTTAAACGCCTGAACTTCGGTCCGGGGTTTGCCTTCGAAAAGGAGGCTTTTGCAGAGGCTGTGAAGATTTTTGTGCAATGCCTCTTGCTTCGATGAAAGCTCAGGGTCGGGGTAATGCATCAGCGCGATCACACAGATGGCGCAGATGAGAAGTGGTGACGAGTGCCAAAGCGCGTCCACGGAGAAGTCCTTGATTTCGAAACCAAAAAGCTGTTGGGAGATGTGGGCATCGAAGAACGCGAAGAGCTGCTGTGCCTGTTGGAGCGTTAAAACAGTGTCTCTGAAGTCGTCGTCGGCATACCTTGTGCGCTTCAGCACGGCAACATTGTCGCCCAAAGGCCGTTTGTGCTGCCCGCCATCGCTGACATTTGTATTGTAGTTACGAAAATGGGCAGCATCTTCTCCTTTATCCAGAGTTTGCAGTGTTTGGCGATGATATGCCTGCCTCTGCACAGCTTCGTTTTCAAGCACAAGCCTGTGGTTGCGCTGGCGCTCTGCCTCTAGCGCTGCCTGGTTTCCATGGAAGGCGCTGAGAACGCCTTGGAGCCTCGAGTCCATGGCACTGAGCCGGTCCTCAACCGCTGACTTCCACTCATGCTCAGTCGGGGCGATGCTGGATAGGATGTTCTGACCTTTCGGGAGGAAATTCTGGCTGACCGGCGTTGTGGAAGGTTGCGGTGGAGGTACAGTGGTCGAGGTAGCGTATGCTTGCAGCGGAGAGGTCCGGCTAAGCGGATATAGGGGAGTCACAGCCAGTGTGCTCATCGGATTTTCAAACTGGGTATATTTCATGGGCGGTAGTTTCACCATAAACAGACAAGACGCCGCTAAGCCCTGGGCAACGCAGCGCGTGCACGGAAGCTTTTCTGTGTACTCGCATCTGACTTTTGACTTTTTGCAGTTGCCACACGGCTTTGTTCGTTTCTCTTTGGCCATGTGGACCAGTATCGATGAAAGCTCGTTTAGAGAAAGAGATCAATCACACCCGTGCCTCCCAGATGGCGACACTTTGAAATTGCACCCCTTGTACTAGTGTCATTTTGCAGCCTAAAGACGAAAACAAATCAGAGTAATAAATCGCTTCATGATAAGGCTCAAGGAATTTACTCAGAGCTCCTCGTGCTGATCGTAAGTAGATCGGTAGCAGACATGAGCACGCGGCAAATACGATGATGTATGCCAGGACATACGGCATTTCTTTCTCCCGTTTATTTTTTTTTTCTTTTCTGGTTTCCTGAGACGACGCGCTGGTAAACGATTTTAATAGCTGGTCGGCATCAAATGTTTCAAGTGGCGACAAAACAAACACCCGGAATCGAAAGAACCCGGTGCTGCTGCCCGTCAACTGAACCCGCGGCCATTCCAACAAACGTGACCGGAGCCTGCACCCCGGATTTTCCTGTGATATTCTGCCGGCTGGAACCCCGGTTAGAATCCAGCAACACCACCCCGTCTTCTTTTCCAGAATTTCAAGGGCGGCGATAACAATGATGAAATCAAGAATTAAAACCTTTTTCGGCCCGGCACGCCAGTACACCGTTGCAGGCGCCTCCAACAATCCATCTAAGTTTGGGTTTAAGATCTTATCGTGGTACGTCAGCCACGATTTACCAGTGATTCCGGTCAATCCGAAGGAGACGGACATCTTGGGCCAGGAGGTAGTTTCTTCTGTGAAGCAAATCTTGTCCTCTTTAGGTGCAAAAAAGAACATTGGTGCCCATAACTTGGCGTCAGCAGATGGACTTAGCATCTCGTTTTTGACGCAGCCCGAAATCACGGTGGCCACGTTGGACGAAATTACCACTGTGCCTGAGTACAAACAACTCATTAAGGGGCTCTGGTTCCAGCCAGGGAGCTATGATCAGCAGGTGCTCGACAAGGTGCAGAGTTTGGGGTTGGAGGACCGCACCGTCCACGAGGATGAGTGCATTTTGGTGCGTGGCGAAGAGGGCATGTACTCGGCCAAGTTGTAGGCGAGATTGCATTTTTGAAGGCTGCCTGTGTTGTAATGGCAATGGCAACGGCGGAATCAGACACCCATCGTGATCCCACGTCTCCCTACCCGCAGCCGACTTGGCGAAAACCGCCAAAAATCAGTCCCATCGAAACCATTGCCGCACTAGTCCATGAGTCTCTTTATGTAATGACCCCAAGTATCGTCATCTGCAGAAACATTGGAGGGATCCGTTCTGATTTC
>JAKUBD010000236.1:0-14544 GCA_030563125.1 Metschnikowia laotica
TTATGCCCGGCGTAGCCGGGACATGATAACCCCTTCACATTATGTGAAGGGTATAGCAAAAATCGAGAAGAGAGAAAACCCGTGAGCTCAATCAGAACTTTGATCTCTTGAGGAATGAAATCAACGAGTTTAAGGAAAGCTTGGCGAAGGCTGAGCCTTCATCATCGTCTTTTAAAGAAAAAATTAGATCGAAGAGTTCTGATCAATATATCGAAACTTGTGGCGAGGACAAAAGTCCAAACGATTTGAGTTTTGACCTCACCTCTTATGATGTCAGTTATGAAGATACCCTTGGTATTGAGGAAGAGAAGAGTTCTTCAGCCCATTCCCCAGTCATACCCGTCGATTCTGTAATTCATGAGGACGATTCCGTCGAGCTCTTGCCAAGTACGTCAAAAAGCAAGATGGAATTTGTGGGAAGCCCAAGCCATGAACTCGATTCAGACGTGGAAGAAAAAACCAGTCAATCAGCACCATTGCATAGCGTCCAAAAAGATCTTCTTGAAAGTCAACCATCTTATTCAACTGAAGCTCCTACTTCTGATTTTGTTTCCTCGCCAGAAAATGAGAATAATGATGATGATGAGATGACCAGTGTTCCACATATGAGATCGCATGACTCAGAGGTGCTCACTTCCGTCAAGTCAGAATTACCGAAGATAAGCGAGATTCCAAGCTCATACGCAACTCCTGAGGAAAAAACCGCCAAGGTAAACACTGTTCCAACAGCCACGGACGTTAGTTCCAAGACCAAGGAACCATCAACTGCTCTTAAAAGCTCGAGTGATAGAAGCAAGAGAAGCAGTACACAAGAGAAGAACAAGTCGAAGAAAAAGAGTTGGTTGTGGTCCAAAGATAAGAAATTTTCCGTTGATTCTCAGACAGATATTCAACCGAGCCTTAAAAACTCATCAGCCGGTGGCGCTTCCGATAAGAGGCCGCCGGTGAGATCCGTGTCTCTGCCAGAAATAGAATCTAACAAGCGAGACGTGAGTAAAGAGGAGTCTAGTGGAAAAGAAAATGTTATTACAAAACTATTCAAGAAGCGAAGAAGCTCTTCTATGTCGCATGAAAAGGCAGACTACATGACAGGCTCGCAGAAGAACAACAGTGAATCAGACCACGAGACAGAGCTGGGGGTGAAGTCCAACAAGAGGCTCAGCAAGAGCAGTGAGAGAACATCCAGCTCTGAGTTCGACAGGGACCTGTCGCTAGAAATCAAGAGAGTGAAAACAGCAGAGGAGAAAAAGACACCGGAAGACAACCGAGTGACATCTCGAATCAAAAGCAAGCTCAAGAACATTGCCAAAATTCACGAGGACAAACCAGACACCGCAGGCGAAGTGCAATCCAAGCGAGAAGAGCTGCCAGAGGATAACATTAAAGAGGAAACGGAAGATGACGGCGAGCAGAAGCCAATGTCTACCCAGGAAGTGCAAGAGAAGCTTAAGATGTCCATCAAGAGACATTCGCGGCCCAACCAGCCCATCGAGTTTACGGACTCTGCATTTGGATTCCCGCTCCCACCGCCATCGAACTCCACGCTAGTGATGATTGACTACCGATTTCCGGTGCATGTGGAGCGGGCGATTTACCGGTTATCGCATCTCAAGCTCGCCAACCCCAAGCGGTCGCTTCGTGAGCAGGTGTTACTCTCGAATTTCATGTACGCATACTTGAATTTGGTGGATCACACGTTGCATTTGGAGCAGCAAATGACGGAAGAGTACGATGTTGCCGAGCCAAGCGGTGATCTTGACATGTTCGGAGACCGCGACGCTGACACGGACTTTGAGCCGGACGAAGACTACGAGGACAGCAAGCTCGACACCATCAAGCTTGACTTGGACATTCAGAATGCGGACGATGGCTGAGAAGCCGCGGCTGCACACACATAGTGACACTGATGATGAAAACGATAGCGATATAAATAGAATTGGACAAAAAGATGGTGGCTGGGTGGAAGCGCTGGCCCGCGCATGCCATGCATCGGGCCGTCGGGTTTCCGGCGGCGCGGGCATCGCGGCTGCACTGCCTACAACATTGATCAGGTGGTTTCTGTTTTTGCCTCGGGTTCGCGTCGCCACATATACTACTTTCTTCCAGCGAACAGACATTTTAAAAGCCCAGCGTTCTTTAAGCATTTAGCAGAAGCAAGCGCAGAAGTAAAAAGAAGACCTCAAAATCCAACCGGCGCAAAGTTAAGCAAAGCTAAGCTTAGCCATCGAAACCAAACAAAACAAAGCGAGTTCACGCTCAAATTGAAGCCAAACAAAAACCGAAGCCAACACATACTTTCACCAGAAACACTCCAATAACCACAAAATGTCTCGTAGCTTGCCCCTTTTGGCAGCCCAAACAGTGCTCTCGCACAACAAAGAGTCCGATTGCTGGGTCACGCTTTACAACAGGAAAGTATATGACGTGACCAAGTTCCTTGACGAGCACCCTGCCGGCGGCGACATCATCCTTCCCTACGCCGGCCAAGACGTTACGGAAATCATGGCCGACATGATCTCGCACGAGCACTCAGAAAGCGCTTATGAAATGTTGGATGATGAGATGCTTGTGGGCTATTTGGCCACGGAAGAAGAGGAGGCTGAGCTAGTCAACAACAAAAAGAAAGTGCCCGTGGAAGTGACGCTTACGGGCGAGGCGCAGGAAGCGTTCGACATGTACGAGTTCCAAAGCGAGTTGCCTACGCTTGAAAAGCTTCTGATCCAGACCGACTACACCGAGGACGCAGTCAAGCATCGTTTCCTCGACCTCAACAAGCCGTTGCTTCCACAGATGTGGACATCGGAGTTCTCCAAAGAATTTTACCTCGATCAGGTGCACCGTCCGCGTCATTACGGCAAGGGTTCTGCGCCTTTGTTTGGCAACTTCTTGGAGCCTTTGTCGTTGACGGCGTGGTGGGTTGTGCCCGCCGTATGGCTCCCATGTAACTTTGCCTTGTTTTACGTGGGTTTCACTGGTCAAAGCAAGATCACCGCATTGAGCTTGTGGGCCATGGGTTTGTTTGTGTGGACCTTTGTTGAATACTGCTTGCACCGCTTCTTGTTCCACTTGGACCAGTATTTGCCTGACCATAAGGCGTTCTTGACACTCCACTTTCTTCTTCATGGCGTCCACCACTACTTGCCTATGGACAGGTACCGTTTGGTGCTTCCTCCAACGTTGTTTGTGGTGTTGGCCTACCCATTCTATCGTCTCATTTTCGCCCTTTTCCCATTCTACATGGCCTGCTCGGGCTTCGCCGGCGGTACCTTGGGCTACATCATGTACGATGTCACCCACTACGTGCTCCACCACTCAAAGCTTCCTAAGTACTTGCAGGAACTCAAGACCTACCACTTAGAGCACCACTACAAGAACTACGAGATGGGTTTCGGAGTGACCAGTCGTTTCTGGGACGTCATTTTTAATACCGAGATCACCTCCACCTACCAAAAGAGAGCATAAAGTCCTTAATTACCCCTGCGTCGCTTCCTCCTTGACTTTTTACGCTCACCCTTATTCTCGCCGTCTATATACTGGTCGATGGCGATTACCGTTGTTCATAGTTAAAGCCCACTTTAAAGGCCAGTTTGTCCAACAGCATGTCACGTAGTGTTCGTTCTTTGTATGTTTCGAGATCCATGTTCTCTGCAGTGAGGTGTTGGAGCTTCCTGTTACTCGATTCATCACTGTGGCCGGCGTGTCGTTCTTTCAAAATTGAGCGGACTATTGCCAGATGCATTGTATCCTTTGCGTCCTCGGCTTTTGCTCTCTCCAGCATGAAGCGCTTCAAAGGCTCGAACTTTTTTGGGTGCACGCCCTTGCTGGCCGCTAAAGCTTCGAGATGAGTGTCTGTGTCAAACAGAGGTACTTCTGAGTCGTAGAAAGCCTCGTCGTACTGATAAGGGTAATTGGCGTCCAGGAACAAACGCTGTAACGATGCGTATAGGCCACGATGCTTGTTAATGTCGAAACCGGGTTCATGTTTCCTGGTGGAGAGTTCGGCTAGTAGAACATCCTGCCAGGAAGCAGAGTCTTTCAAAGTTTCAAACATCGTATGCGGTTTTGCCTTCACAAGTCGCTTGAGCACAGGCGCGAGGCGGCTTGCAAGCGCAAATGCCATGTTTTTCAAGACCGGCGAGCTTTCCAAGTCCAACGTGTTGCTAACATCGAAATTAGCTGATCGAAGCTTTTTTCGAATAGCCTGCAAAAGTAACGTGTGTGTTTCGTTCACCAAAGCCACTCTGGCCGGAGCTTTCCGAGGCCGCTTGTAGCGAATTCGGTAGCGTGATTCCAGGTGATGGACAGCATAGCAGAGCATGTCGTCACGATAGCCGATCTCTGAGGCTCGGCGATTGCCCGAGATGGGCAAGGGCACTGCTCCGGGCGCAGAGGTTGTGGGCGACAGAGCGTGCAGCTCAAGTGGGTCTTTCTCCATCAGTTTGTCGCCCAGCAGCCAATCAGAGACCATTAAAGAGTCCTCGTAGGTGTTCACGAAAAGGGGGTCCAGACTGATTGCAGGCGGCTTCGGCCAGCTGGCCCACGCATCGCTTGGGAAAAGCGGATTGACCCGGTGGAGGAGATAAGCCAGGTAGAGATGGAGCAGCAAATCATGGCGCAGAGAGGCCTCGAGATCTAAGACGGCGTTTTTAAACATCCCGAGTAGTTCATTGCGCCGCTGGGTTTTTCGACTGCGGATCAGTTTTTCGGTGGGCATGCTGGGGTTTTGGTGACTTGGATTGGGTGTTTGGCCGTGGTGACTTGAAGATGTCTAGATGCGCTGCAATGTGGTTTCGCCCAGCTGCAGGCGGCGCGACGATGGAGAAAAAAAACCCAAGCGACCCACACAGTTCACTTTTCTCTTTTCTCCCTTTTTTTTTTTTTTCTCTCTTTCCTTCTCCTTTCTCTTCAGCTGACGCAAATCTGGAGACTTGTTTTAGCTGAAGAGACCGCGAGACTGTGAGATCGCCACACGCCAGATTCGCTAAGCCTATTTAATATAACACCAACCCACCCGCCATGCAAAACTATCAAACCTCCTTCTTGGATCTTGCCTTGGAGTCCCAGGCTCTCAAGTTCGGCACCTTCACTTTGAAGTCGGGCCGGATCTCGCCTTACTTCTTCAACTTGGGCTTGTTCAACACCGGCCACTTGTTGTCTGCGTTGGCCACTTCCTACGCCCAGGCCATCATCAGCTCGGGCATCAAGTTTGACATTCTTTTTGGCCCAGCCTACAAGGGTATTCCGTTGGCTGCACTCACTGTGGCCAAGTTGGCCGAGCTCGACCCTGAAAACTACGGGCTGACCGGCTACTCCTTCAACAGAAAGGAGAAGAAGGACCACGGCGAGGGCGGTTCCATCGTGGGCTGCAACTTGGCCGGCAAGTCTGTGATGATCATCGACGACGTGATGACTGCCGGTACGGCCATCAACGAGGCCTTCTCCATCATTGCCGCCGAGAACGGCCACGTCGCTGGGTGCATCATTGCACTTGACAGACAAGAAACCACGCCTGACACCAAACAGTCTGCCACCCAGGCGGTCTCGGCCAAGTATGGCATTCCTGTCACCACCATTGTGACCTTGTCCGACATCATCACCTACTTGAAGGACAAGTTGTCGGCTGAAAACTTGAAGGCTGTGGAGGACTACAGAAAGACGTATGCTCCAGAGGAGTAGGGGGCGGACTCGTAATGCAATATTGACTCAATCAACTCACGTATAAACTTGCCGGTCGACTCACTAGTTATATAAATTTTTTTTGTTGTCGACTTTCTCATCCTCTGATCTTCATCACCTTCTTCTTAGGGCCTTTGGGTGCCTTGGGCACGTCCGGGGTCTCGGGTAAAGGATCGTAGACGGACTTGGTCATGGGATGTTTCAACGTCAAAGGCGACTGGACAGGCACAATTGTGTTCATCTTGAAACCCTTGACCTTGGGCAACTCCTCGGGGGTGAACAGGTTCTCGTATTCCTTTGGGTACGGAATGCCGCTCAGTTTGCTCACGCTCATCAATGTAGTTGGATTCTTCTTCAAAAACTCGGAGATGGCACGGAAAAGCGCTCTCTTGTTTGGAATGGCGCTGTTGGATGGCTTACCGTCCTCCTTCAACACGACACGAACGCGGCCTGGATTACCAAAGTCCTGTGGATGGGTCTTGTCCAACTCGAGAAGCACCGGCACCTTCAACAAACGACACGCATCAGAGATCGTTTTGGCGAGTGGGTTGGCCACGGCCATGTCGTCGCTAACACGACGACCCTGGCGGTGGCTTCTGTTTTTGTCGAAGTAGCAGGGGTAGATCACTTGTAGCTTGCGGATCTCCTGGCGCTCCTCGTCCGTGAACTTGGTCGGGTCGATGATGTCCTTTGAGCGGGGCTGGGTGCCTTGGTGCGACAGCTGAGACGCCAGGTTGC
Source organism: Metschnikowia laotica (assembly GCA_030563125.1). Classification (NCBI taxonomy): domain Eukaryota; kingdom Fungi; phylum Ascomycota; class Pichiomycetes; order Serinales; family Metschnikowiaceae; genus Metschnikowia; species Metschnikowia laotica. The sequence continues at coordinate 6,415 of JAKUBD010000236.1, forward strand.
TCAGGGTCGTTTGGCCTGGTTGAGGGTCTTGCAAATCCTGCGATCTGGTGATGACTGGCTTGTGGACTGGCGCGATTGGTGTGCGGAGGGAGGGGTCGAACTGCGCAATGTCCATGTCCATATTGTCAATGTCGGCATCGTCGACCTCTTCCAAAACGGGTTTTTTCGACATTGGGAGGTGAGTGAAGGCTGATGGAGCGGTGGGAGGGCGGTGTTGATGGTGCGGGTGCGCCGAAAAATGGCTCTGGAAAATGCGCGCGGAGGAAGAGAAGAGAACAAGGTGATTTTCGCCTGCAACACTTGATGCTCCTGGTTCTCTGTTCGGATTCCGGGCTGCCGCTTCTCCTGCTTTCTGCTTTCCTGTTCGTGCCACGTCCCTCTCGTCAACTCGCCGTTTCCCCGCCTTTTTCCCCCCTTCTCTTCTTGCCTCTGGTCCTCCTCTCACTTGATCTCACGTGACCTACCTCTTCACCATATCAACCTCCACCCGCCCCACGGCCACCGCCATGGATCTCCGAGACGTGGCGGCCACCACGCCCAAGGTTTTGAACCGGTGTCTCGAGCTTTTCGATGCCCCCAGCCGCCTGCGTCGCGCCTCGCCCGCGGCACCCTCCACTCCCGCAAATAACTTGTCACACCCGGACATCAAGTACTTCAGCGCCGTCAAGGCCAAGCATCACTACAACTACCACCGGGCCAAGTTCACGCCCGGCACCGAGCCGTCGGCACACTCCGTGGCCCAGTCGTCCGCACGCTTCGATCCGTTTTCTCGGCCACAGTTGCTTGGCCGCATCGCCTCTTTCACGCCGCTCAATTGGTCGCTTCCGTACTTGGGCACCTCCGGCGAAGCCGCCTCCTTGTCGGAGCTTTATTGCGCCTCGTACGGCTGGAAATGCATGCCTGTGACCCAGGCAAACTCCACTCGCAACCTGCTTGTGTGTACCACCTGCTCCAGCCATTTAGTGGTGCGCTTCAATAGTGTGGATGAGCAGCCGGCGTTTGCTCCGTTTGCGTTGGACGTTGATGACATCTTCGAGCTCAATGCCAGCCTCGGCGCCCGCTACATGCGCCAGATCCGTGACACGGCCCATCATGTGTCCTGTTCGTGGCGCAACTACCCATCGCCATTGACCACCACCTACTACCTCGTGCCGCACATCGCTGAGTCGATGTCAGTGTTGATTGCCGAATACCTCGGCACCCTTCAGCGGCTCGGTCACGCCTGGCCCGCCATGAAACACTATTCCCACTTTCTTTCGACGCTAGCGTCGCGTCCCGACTACAGCGTTCCCGCCGACTTCGTGCACCACTCCAAGTTGCTTCTAGTGGACTCTTCCAGCAGCGACACCAAGGAAAACGCCGCCGCTGCCTTCCAAAAGTATCCGCCGTGGCTCTTCACCTTGGCGCTCATGGGCTGGAACTTTGTGTTCCAGGACTTTGCGGGCGAGCCTCACCCGCTTTTGACCTGCTCCATGTGCAACAAAAGAATCTTCGTCCGACGCAACGAGCTGGCGCTGGCGCTGGCGCTGGTCCCACTTGGCGCCGGCCGGGCCTCGGAGAAACTTTCGCCCTGCGATTTCCCCGTCTCTCGCCCCAGTGTCACGAATTTCTCCCATGAGTATCTTGACGACGTAGAGCTTGACGGCCCTCAAGAGTCTGCTCACTCCTCACATAAGCTGTGGTGCTCCATGGTCAGCCATGTGGATGGTAAGCCGTTCTGCGACTATGTTGCCACGCTCGTGATGACCAGGATCGCCCGGGAAAAAGACCCAGAATCCGACTTGGAGCTTCCGACGCCCACTGGTTGCGATGTGGTCGCGTCAAAGCGAAAGGCCAGTTTCAACGTCAATGAAAGTCTAGATCGTCTCGCCAAACTACGCAAATTCTACATAGAGAGCTAACCTCGTTACGCAAAGCATAGCATGTCATCTTGTCAGATCTCATCAGATCTCACTTCTGCAAAAATTGTAGATATATTATTCGAGTTTTGGTATATTTTTCACGACATCACTCGGTGATGGCATTCAAGGGCGCACTAAAATCCAAGATTTCAATGTATGTTTCCTCAGTATCATTCTTCTTTGTTTGCACTGCTGCAACGCAGCGATCAGGATCAAAACTCACTTGCCAGATACTTCCAGTGACATCTGTTAGCAAATCTCTCACAAAACGTCCAGTTTTGATGTCCCAAAGCTTAAGCATTCGTTCGCTTCCACTCACAATTCTCAACGGGTCATGCTGAAAGCATGTAATGGCACTATTGTGCCCTTTGAGCTTACTCAAGTTTTCTCCGGTACTTGGATTCCACACCCTCAAGGTTGAGTCAGCCGCTGCCGAAACGAGATAGTTGTCTGAAAGCTCAAGTAGACCAACCAACAAGTTGTGTCCTTCTAGTGAGAACAACAATTTACCTTTCTCGAAGTCCCAAACATTAATGGACAGGTCCATGGAGCCAGAATAGCATCGCTTCGTTTTGAAGTTAAGAGCCGTAGAGTAAATCTTGTCGCCATGACCAACTAGCACATGTTTGCATCTACCACCGTCGAGTAAATCCCACACTCTAACAGTCGTGTCATATGAACCTGATATGACAATGTTTCCGTATCCGGTGACGGACCTCACCGACTGCGTGTGGCCGGACAAGACGGTCACCAAGTATGGGTTATTGGGATCTTTTGAATCATGAATTTCTGGTGTTGTGATTTTGTCTCCCTGTTCACTCTCGTTGTCGGTTGGTAGTTTCCAAACATGCAAATTATGATCTCTGGAACCTGTTACGAGAAGAGGAACCTCGGGAAACATCACGGGAACTCCATCGTCATTGAGACCAATTTGTACCGGATGGAGAATATCAAGACATCTCACTGTGGAAGTGTGCCCACGAAAGACATGAGTGCAGCGGCCAGTTTTGATATTCCAGATTCGAACATCTCTGTCTGTTGAGCCACTCACAAGTGTGTTTGAAAAGTATTTCAAAGCCCAGACACCGCCCTCATGGCCCTTCAAAAGCCTGGAAAGCTGCCCAGTTTTAGTCGAATGCACGTTTATCAGTTTTGCCTCAACACCAGTTATGACTTTTTCTTCATCGTGTTGGAGACATGTGACGATGTTGGAGCCATGACCTGCAACACTGATTCGTTTGGGGGTATAGGATGGGTCCATCCATCTTTGCAATATGATATGCCGCTTTTTGTAAAGCACCTGCGCGATGTTGAGTTTGAAGCTCCAAGAGCTAGAGAGGGTCCATTCGGCACGAAGCTTGGCGGGGTTGGACATTTCGCGAGTGATTACTTCTGGGTCAGAAAGAAGGTTGTCTCTGGTGAGCATGTAGCACCAAAGCTTGGTGTTGTTGACCAAGCTGAACCACAGGCGGCATACTTGGGACACAGCCAACACCGACTTGGCATCCAAAAAAGAGAGAATGTTCAAGGAGAGCTCTAGCGGGAACGCAGACAACAAGTCGTGGTCGAGACTGGTCTTGACGAGCTCGCAGATTGACAGAAGCAGCAGTCGGTCGACGTGCTGCATGAGCAGGAATAAGAGATGGGTCTTGTTTTGCGGCAGCACGAGATGACTGAGGTTGATGATGAGGTTGATGAGTTCGGTTTGGTTGGCAGGTACCTTGGTCAACAGGCTCTCGAGCGTGCCGTAGGATGCCACCTTGTCTCTGGCGGCCTGGACAGGAGATGCCAGCGGCAGCGGGAGCACCAACAGTTGGGTGGCCTGGTCGTCCATGTCGGATACGGGCGTGGTGCCCAACGACTGCAACGCAGCAGGTGTGCACAGGTGCATCGACTCTTCATCGACGGGGGTCACCACGCTAACAGACGAATGGAGGTTCACCACCGGCGAGAGGCAGAACGGCACGGTGGCAGCGGGCACAGCGTGGATGGACAGTTGCAGCAGTTGCAGCAGCAGTTGCGGCGGCTGGGCAACGGGAACGCCCGACGTCAACCGGCGCTTGGGCGGGCGAGAGTTTGGATCGGGCGCAGACTCGGAGTCGGTGATGATCATGTCGTCGCCAGACTCCGTGTTGGACGCGCGTACGTCTCTGTCTTTATCGCTGTCGCTGGCCGAGTTGAGAACAGACAGGTTGCGGTATCGTTTGCGAGACTCCTTTTGCAGCGGGTCGGCCGGGTTAGACAACAGGAGCGGTGAAAGCAGGTCGTGGAGCCAGCTGTCAGGCACGGCGCCCATGGGTTCCTGGAGCCTGGCGTTATAAAGCGGTTTTTGGCCCAAAAGCGGGTACTGTGGCGGGTTGCCTGTCATTTGTAACGAGACGGCCTAGGCGGGAGGCGACACGTAGAATGGAGGTGTTGCGGCCACGGAAGGAGACGAGGGGGAGCGGCCGGGGGTGGCTTTCCGAAATTTGGGTAATTTGGAGGGAGAGAGGAAAGGTAACGGGGAGCGAATCAAGCGATGGAGATCTGCGGGTTATATAGTCTGTAGCGATTTCAAGCGGTTGCAGGGTGACGGGCGCAGACAGAAGGCAGCGTGTTGGTATGGGTGGTGAGTGTTTTTTGGCCTGTACTGATCACGGCTTGATACCAAATCACGTTTCACCGCAGTGCGTGAAGTGCCGGCCGAACATATTCGGAAGCCGTTTCGGGCACGTTAAGCGGGGCGAAAAGGGCTATATGTGAATTTAGGTGAAACGACGTATTAGAGATCCTGACTAGTCTTTTCTACTTGATTGTTATTTGTTTTGTTTTCTTCTTCCGCCCGAAGCTGCCTCGGTTCTCCGGGTCCAGTACAGCTGAGCGGCTGTCGCGTGCAAGACAAATTACCATTTCTTTTTTTTTATGACCCATATTTGTTTTTATGACCCGTATTTGCTTATCTGACGCCAAAATTTTCCTGTTCACTCTTTTCTTCGATGTTTTTTTGCAATACAGCCGCCATCGATTTCCCCTCTAATTTTTTATAATCAACCTGCTACACCTATGCTCAACCTGCTATGTGATATGCGAACCGCGTATTTACTCTATGTTCTTGATGACGATGCCCGGTTGACCTGGGACACACGACTCAACCACCTTGCCCGTGGCTGTGATCTCAACTTCATGTCCTGTGCGGAGGTCCACACCTTGTTTGCTGCCGTGAGGGAACGAAATCACCTGGAGCTTCTCAACCTTGATAGTGGTGGTGGACTTCTTGATGTTGTCCAACACCTTAAGCAAGAGCTCGCCCTCATCAAAAGTCAACTTCCGGTTAAACACCGTCTTTGGGTCCTCTTTAGCCAATCTTTGCTTCAAGAAATTGATGAATGGCATGGCTCTCTTCATGTCCTTTCCGACCTTCTCTTTGATGACCTTGTTGTCATTCAAAGTTTGAGCCTCGAACAACTGTCTGACAAGCTCAATGTACTCGTCTTGCCACTCAGGGAAGGATGTGGACACAAGCAAAGTCAACATAGCGGGCCGGTTGACGTCGACCTCACTCTTGCCCTTCTTGGACTTCATCACAACACTTTCGGCCTCACGAATGGATCTGGCCAACTCCTTGACGTACTCCAAAGAGTCCAACAAACCTTGAGACACCTCCTCGGTGGCTCTTGGGAACTTGGCGGTTTGCACAGAGCCCTCTTTTTCAAGAATATCCTTGTACAAGTATTCTGCAAAGTGAGGTGCAATAGGGGCCAACAACAATGCTTGTATCTCGATGTACTTGAATACGAGGTCCTTGTGCATAGTCTCAACAGAGTCTCTGTAGTAATCTCTGGCACTTTGGAAGTCGAACAAACCGTACTTGAGGGCACTCTTGAAGTTGGTGAGACTGTACTGCTCGTACGTTTGCTCAATCAAGTGGTTCATTTCGTTCTCGAAAGCCTTGTCGAAGAACGAGTTGAAGTCACCGGTTCTCAACTCCCCTTGCGTGGACTTGATCTCCTCACACCATTCCTTCAAAGTAGTCAAACGCAAAATGGCAGCATTGGCATTAGCCTCGTCAAAGTTAGCGTCCTCGACGGTATCACCAGCGTCAGCCAATGCAATTCTCGAGGCATCGGCTCCGAATTTCTCAACAATTTGTTGCAAAGTCAAGAAGTTACCGGTGGACTTGGACATCTTGGCGTTGTTCAACATCAAGTGTCCGTTTGTTCTTATACTCTTAGGCCAGAACTTCTTGGGGAAAATGGCAACGTGACAGTAGATGAAGAAGGTCAAGTGGTTTGGAATCAAATCCTTTCCGGAAACTCTGACGTCCATTGGGTAGAAGTACTCAAATTCTCTTCTCATTGCGTTCAACTGCTCGATAGGGATCTCGGACTTGACTTCATTGGTGTGGGCAAAGACGTAGTCGAAAACCTCGTCGGTCATCAACTCTGGCTTGATGTCAAACACACCAGCCTCTTTACCGTAGTAATCGGAATGCAAGAAACGAGAAATGGTGTAGTAGGCCATGTACACAGTAGAGTCAGACAAAGACTCAATCAACTGACTGTCATCCCATGGACACTTGGTACCCAAACCGTAGGTTCTGGTGAGGGCCCAGTTCTTAAGCCAGTCTAACACAGACTCAAAACCGTTTCTGGTCTCCTTGTTGTAGGTCTCCATGTTGGCGAGACACTCCAAAGCATCTCCCTTCCAAACCTCCTCACCGTAGTCGTTGTACCATTGGTCCTCCAAGGACACGATGCACTCATCACCGGATCGGGACATAATTTGACCCTCTGGCTCGTTGTAGACGAAAGCTTCGCCAGCGGCGATCATGTCTGCCTTGACCTTTGGCTTGGCAACCTCGACCTTTTCGCCCTTGTACTTTCCGATACACATGGTACCGTTGTAAAAGCCCTCTTTGTAGGCGAGCTCCTTGGCCTTGGCCAATTGGACGGCATCCTTTGGAGACTGGATCTTGAACTCGTTGACCAAAAACTCAGCACACTTGTTGCCGTACTTCTCGGTCTCGATGATAGGGACAATGTCGGTTTGAACCCACTCCTTCTCGATTTTGTAGTACTCTGGCTTGTTCGCCAAGTCCTTGGTGGTGATGAAGTCATCTGGAGAGTCCGATGGAACACAGGTGACAACACCAGTACCCTTGTTAGCCAAGATGGTGTCCATTGGAAGCACTCTCAAGTTCTTCAACAAAGCAGCAGGAGGGTTGATCTTGGACCCAACGATGGCAGCACCGTTGATTTGCAATGCTGCAGAGTAGTCACCTCTGGTAGGTGTCAACTTTTGGTAGGACATATTCTTGAATGCACGCTCAGTGGTGATGTAGTACACACCGTCAGCAGCCTTGAACACACCGTAGTCAATCTTTGGCGAAACGAAACAACAAGACTGTCCGTACATAGTCTCAGGTCTCAAGGTGGCAGCCACCAAGTAGACCTTGTTGGTGGAAAGGTCGAAGTTGTTCTCGGCAAAGACCTTTTGGGCATCTTGAGCAAACTCGGTGACCTCGATCTTGATTCCAACGTACTCTTGTGGGTTCAAACCCTCACCAGATTGTCTGTCGTGGTCCAAGCACGCTTGGCCGTCCTTTTCGGAGTAGATAGTGTATCTCTCACCGAACTTGATCTTGCCAAGCGCCTTCAACTTGTTGATTTCCCAACGCACAAAAGCGTCGTAGTACAAGTTGGCAGGGGTGGTGACCATGGATCTTCTCCAGTCAACTCTACCACCGAAAGCAGTCACGTCTCTTTGGACCAAGGCTGGGAAGTACTCGAGCCAGTGTTGTGGGTCAGCGAAAGCAGCAACCTCTTCTTTAGAGAGGCCCAACTGCATCATGATCTCGAACTGGTACTTTCCTCTGCCTTGTTTGGCGGCGGCCTTGGACTTTTTGGCGGTGAACTTGGTCACGTCCTCGTTCTTGGTTTCAGCCTTTGGCTGAGGCTCTTCCTCGGCATCATCGGCAGCTGGGGCACCAGAAAAGTCAGCACCAAATAGTTCGATCTCTCTTTGAATCTTGTCAGCAGAAGACTTGATGGGCATACCGGTACAGTGGAAACCCAAGGGAAACAAGGCTCTCTTACCGGTCATTCTTTCAAATCCGGTGGCGAATTCGGCCTTGGACAAGGTGAAAGAGTGACCAGCGTGCAAAACACCGTTCATGTAGGGGTAGGCCATCGTGGCAAAGTACTTGGGGTGAGTCTGTCTCAACTTCTCACCATCTTGTTCTGGGTCTTCC
>JAKUBD010000237.1:0-14514 GCA_030563125.1 Metschnikowia laotica
GCCATCTTCGGCGCTCTACTCCGACAGTCAGATGATACAGCCGCCTCAAATGAACGCATCATCCTACATCTATTCAAACAACTCTTTGTTACACAAATTGGGTATCAAGCCACAAGTCGTCAACGCCCCAGTGCCTTCTCAAAAGGACGTAAGATCAAGCATGGAAATTTCACGCCCTGAACTCACCGGAAGGCAACGTGGTATCAAGGCACAAGAAGACGAAAAACCGGGCGAACACAAAAAGCTGGTTTTCAGCGCTCTTACGCAAGAGAACCTCGAAAGTCATAACTTGTCTGCCTTGACCCCCATCGACATAAACATTGTTCACGCTGGGGACTTTGTCGACTAAGTGCAACACAAACATTCCATATCATAGCGGAAATTGCATCACAACCTTGAATTCTTTAATACATGAAATTTTAAGCCACTTTTGGATACTTAGGCTTATTCGGTCAGCAAATAATGATTGAAATATACAATCTATCAAAGAACTGGCGTAGAACTCAAACACGGCACGCTCAATTACCTTCCAACTTGTACAACTCCTTCACGAAGTTCTGGCCCCAGAACGCCGAAGTGTATTTGGAAATGTAATCAAACAACTTTTTGAAATTGAGGCTTCTTTTCTCTTCTGGAAGAGTTAGACTCTCCTTTATAGCGTCACTCAACTCCTCTATATTCCATGGGTTCACGACAATTGCACCATTGAGAGATTGAGCAGCACCTGCAAACTCTGACAAAATCAAAGAGCCCTTATTATCTTCTTGACATGCGATGTACTCGTAACTCACCAAGTTCATACCGTCTCTGGTAGAACTGACCAAGCAAACATCTGCAACGTAGTACAAACTAATGAGCTCATCAAAAGGAACAGACTTATGCATGTAGTGGATAGGCACGTACTCCACTGTTCCGAACTGACCGTTGATTCTTCCAACAAGTTCGTTTACATTGGCTCTCAAGCTTTTGTATTCCTCCACATCACCTCTTGATGGAACGGCGACTTGAACGAGGAACACCTTCCCGATCCACTCCGGGTTTTCATTCAAGAAAACCTCGAAAGCATGCAATTTTTGTGGAACACCTTTGATGTAGTCGAGTCTGTCAACACCAACGATGACTTTGCAGCCTTCGAACTTCTTCTTCAACTGCAGAATACGGTCGACCACGCTTTCTTTTTTGATACCCTCGGTGAACTTGTCAACGTCGATACCGATAGGGTAAGCACCAACGCTGATTTTTCTTCCGTCGTAATCAATACCGTTCGGCAATGTTTTGACGTTGGATACTATGCGGGATACCGAAGACAAGAAATGTCTGGCGTAGTCGTAAGTGTGGAAGCCGATCAAGTTGCAGCTCAATACACCGACAAGAATTTCCTTTCTGACAGGCAAGATTCTGTAGATCTCGGAGGAAGGGAATGGGGTGTGCAAGAAAAAGCCGATTCTGACGTTCTTCTTGGAAGAGCCGAGCTCCTCTCTCAACATTTGCGGAACCAACATCAAATGGTAGTCGTGGACCCACACAATGTCGTTGTCCTGGACTTGGGACGCGATGGTCTGGGAGAACTTTCTATTGGCCTCAATGTAGGCGGCCCATGCAGCCTCGTCAAAGTTCATTTCGCCCGGATGGTAGTGAAACAAGGGCCACAAGATACTGTTGGAGAAGCCGTTGTAGTGCAAGTCAGCAACACCATCGCTTAAGTAGATGGCAGTACACTTGAACTTCTCCATCAAGTCGCTGTTGACTTGCTCCTGCTGCTGCTGTGGGATTTCCAAGCCGGGCCAGCCTAGCCACTGAAACTCGGTGGACTTCTTCAAGCCCTGGAGAGCGGTGACCAAGCCACCGGACGACATGGAGTAGTCGTAAGACCCATCGCCTTTCTTGGTGATGGTCACGGGTAACCTGTTGGACACCACAAGAACTTTGTTGTCAGGCATTGGGAGAGCGGAGTAGAAAATCGGATGCAGAGAGGAGATAACGGGTGGGTTGATATGCGCCGTCTGCAGAGGGTGCGGGAGCAACGGACGGGTGCGATGTGGAGCTGCGGCGCGCTTGGAGATCTCAGGTGTGCTCGAGATAGTGACTAGCGGGCCGAACAAAGACAGCGTTGCCCAACTGGATTGGAAAATTGAGGTTCTCCAAGTTTGGGAGGTGCAGCTCTTCGGCAGACGCCGGGTATTTATACTGCCGCCTGCGGTGCTGTGGTGTCTACGTGGTATGCTGTTTCCTTGCTCCTGCGCCGCAACGGGCCCAGGCGAGATTTCGCGCCAATCGTAGCTTGGTGGGGCCTGAGCCTGCGGCCGTGGAAGTCCGTTTGCTACCTTTGCTTCGAAACCAGTGTTCGATTGATCTTCAAACTCCTTTTTTTTTTTTTTTTTTCTTTTTTTTTTAATTTTCCATTTATTCTCTGTTTCAGAAAGACATCCTTTAGCTTTCGCTCTTGGATTTCTTGTCGCCTTCCTCCTGTTTGGTCTTATTACCACTTTGACCATATTGCTTGGTGGCTCGTGCACATTCTGAGCTTTTCTCAAACTCTCATTTTCAACCGCTGGTCTGATTTCTGCCCTGGATGGACGCGGCCCCGGCGGTCTGGCGCCAAAAAGAAAATAAAAAAAAATAAAAAAAAAAATAAGAAACCGCTCGCAGCCGCAAGGCCAGACAGTGGGCAAAAACGACAGCCTACGTAGGGCGGAAAACGATGACATGGGCTAAATGGCTCGGTTCCGTATGGCTCCATTTTCAAGGTACCCTCGAATTTTCAGGGTGCCCTCGTGCTTTCGCAGCCTAGGAATGATATTCGATCCACAACGATCTTGGTTCGCGCACACCCGTAAATACATGCGTAGGTGGAACCCTCCAACTCTTGCTCCTCCTCCACCATGTACAATCCCTACGCCACGGCGGTGAATCCCGATTCCGACCAGCTGAACTTGCAGCACCCACGGCCCCAGCACGTGGCCTCGCTGTATTCCAGCCAGCTGGTGCAAGGCACACAATATGACCACCAGCGGACAAACCATTACGCACAACAATACAACCAACAGAATCAACAACACCAACATAGCCAACAGGCGTTCCAAAACCCCCAACAGTTCCAGCAGCAGTATTCACAGCCAACGTACCAAAATTACGCGCAGCCCGCGCAACACTCCCAAAGCGAGTCCGTGCCACCCCAGCACTTTTCTCAGCAGTACCAGGCTTCGCCTCAGCAGGGCCAGGGTGCGTCGTACGGCGACTTCTTCTCCGACCCAGCCGCGTCCATGGCGGCACAATTCGCCAAGTCCAGCTTTGGCCAGTCGAACTCCTATCTTCAACAGAGCTTCGGTTCCTACATGCCCATGACGGGTGAGTTGAAATACTACTTCAAGGTAAGTAACTCCTACGTTTTGAAGAAGATCGCGTTGATCTTGTTTCCGTACCGTCACCGCGACTGGTCACGCATTCAGTCTGTTGAGACTGGAGGCAACACAGGCAACGGTAGCTACGCCCCGGCCACCGAGGACATCAACGCGCCCGACTTGTACATTCCGTTGATGTCGTTCGTCACCTACATTCTTCTCTGGGCGCTGTTCCTGGGCTTGCGTGGTGACTTCCACCCCGAATTGTTCGGTTACTTGGCCTCGCAAACGCTCGCCTGTTCCGTGTTGGACATCTTGATCTTCAAGGTCGGCGTGTACTTGTTGAACTGCTCGGCTCAAACGTCCTTCTGGGACCTTATCAGTTTCAGTGGTTACAAATACGTCACTATCATTGCCTTGTTGTGCTGGAAGCAGCTTTTCGGCCACATGACCATAATATTCTACGGTTTTCTCTTGGCCCTGGTGACCAGTTTGTCTTTGTTTTTGATGAGATCCTTGAAATTCTTCATCTTGCCCAATGGCGTCGACTCCTCCGCCGCCACCATATCCAACGCACAAAGACGCATCCGCGTTCAGTTCCTCTTCATCTACTCTGTTGTTGTGCAGTTTTTGATTGTGTTATTCATGTCTCGCTAGACCTCATGCATGTATGTCAATGGACAGACACAAATAGTCCACCCAATGGCCCGCAAGCCAATTCCGCATGTGGCCGTGTAGCTTCCTCTGGTTTCCGTCCTTGCTTTTTCAAGTCTTCTATAGTCTTACTTTCACAAGGCACTCACTCGTATCCACCTCCTCTAGTGCCAGCTCAAGGCAGCTGTATCACGTGACCGTCTAACCGCGTGTCGCGCCACGCGTCAGGTCCCATCTCGCCTCTTATACAGAATCCTCCATCAGGCTTCCACCCAGCTAATCATGTCTGCTACCGCCACAAGACAGTTCCGGGGCTCGACCTCCGCCCGGTTCGTCAAACACCAGCAGGGCAAAGTCACCACGAAATTTCAAACCGCTAAGCAGGAGGATGAAGGCACCGCAAAGAACCCGATGTTGAACGATTCCATCATGAAGAAAGACTTGGTCCAGCGGATCGACGACTTGGACTCCTTGATGGGGTTCGAACGCTTTGAGCATGGCGACATGGACGGTGCTAAGCCAAGAAGAGGATGGCTCATCAACATCCACAGCACCACCATTCCATCTGAAGATTATCTTGCGGGTTACTCTGGCGTGGACTTCTATTTCCTAGATGAGGAGGGCGGCTCTTTCAAGGCAACCCTCCCGTACGACCCCTACTTCTTTCTTGTCATTGTGCCTGGTCGTGAGGCAGAGGTGGAAGAGGCGTTGAAAAAATTGCTAGAGCCCGCCAACTTGAAGTCCGTGTGCCGTGAGTCGAAGGAAGACTTGGCTCTACCGAATCACTTGGTTGGCATCGACCGCACACTCATCAAGCTCCAATTTCACAATGTGTCTGACTTGTTGAGCGCCAGACGGATTCTCTCGCCGATCATCACAGAGAACAAGTCCAAGAAAGACACCCGTGACGTCTTCGAGATCACGAATTTCGTCAACAGCAGCAGCATCGACATCAGCAACGATAAATCGCATATCAACTCCGACTCCCGCCTGAGGCAGTCAGAGTCTTCGTCTGACCCACTCACGTTCATTGACGACATCCGTGAGTACGACGTGCCTTTCCACGTGCGTGTCTCGATTGACAAGAATTTGAGAGTCGGGAAGTGGTACGACGTGTTTGCCCAGCATGGAAGCATCACCTTCGAAGAAAACGCAGAAAAGATTGCATTTGCCGACCCTGTCGTACTTGCATTCGACATTGAGACCACCAAGGCTCCTCTCAAATTTCCAGATTCCAAGGTGGACCAGATCATGATGATATCTTACATGATTGACGGCGATGGCTATCTTATCACAAACAGGGAAATCATTTCCGAAGACATCGAAGATTTTGAGTACACGCCAAAACCCGAATACCCTGGTCATTTCACTATTTTCAACGAGCCTGACGAAAAAGCCGTTCTTATGCGCTTCTTCGAGCACATCAGAGATGTTCGTCCAACCGTCATATCCACTTTCAACGGTGACTTTTTCGACTGGCCCTTTGTCGATGACAGAACGAACTTTCACGGTTTAGACTTGTTTGACGAAATCGGCTTCGCAAAGGACAATGACGGAGAGTACAAGTCAAAGTACTGTGTTCACATGGATTGTTTCAGATGGGTGAAAAGAGATTCATATCTTCCTCAGGGTTCTCAGGGTTTGAAGGCAGTTACGACGGCCAAATTGGGCTATAACCCCATCGAGCTCGATCCTGAGTTGATGACCCCTTATGCATATGAAAAGCCTCAAATTCTTTCTGAGTATTCGGTATCGGATGCTGTGGCTACTTACTACTTGTACTTCAAGTACGTGCATCCGTTTATTTTTTCCTTGTGTACCATCATTCCCCTCAATCCAGATGAAGTCTTAAGGAAAGGTACAGGTACCTTATGTGAGATGCTTCTTATGGTCCAGGCTTATGAGAAGAAAATTTTGTTACCAAACAAATACACCGATCCCATTGAAAGGTTTTACGAGGGCCACTTGTTGGAATCGGAGACCTACGTGGGAGGCCACGTTGAATCTCTAGAATCCGGAGTATTCAGAAGTGATATCCCTAGTGATTTCAAAATTCAGCCTGCAGCCGTCAATGAGCTTCTAGGTGACTTAAGAAATTCCATCAAGTTCTGTATCGAGACGGAAAACAACAAGAGCCTAGAAGATGTGGAGAATTTCGAAGAAGTCTACAACGAAATCAAGACGAAGCTCGAGAATCTCCGCGATAACCCAATCCGATCGGAAAACCCCCTTATTTATCACGTCGATGTCGCATCGATGTATCCTAATATTATGACGTCGAATAGGCTTCAACCCGATTCCATGAAAAGCGAGGAGGATTGTGCTGCATGCGACTTCAACAGACCTGGCAAAAATTGTGACCGCAGATTGGAGTGGTCTTGGAGAGGTGAATTTTCCCCAGCCAAAGCAAGCGATTACAGTATGGTCAAACGCTCTTTACAAAATGAGATGTTCCCACCCGCCAAGTCATGGCTTCCCAAACGCACATTTGATGAGCTTCCTTACCCAGAACAAGCAGCCTTGATCAAGAAAAGACTTGACGATTATGCAAAGAAAGTACACAACAGGAAAAAAGTGACCGAAACTGTGACAAGAGAGGCTATTGTGTGTCAAAGAGAAAATCCATTTTATGTCAACACTGTCAGGAATTTCAGAGACAGAAGATATGAATTCAAGACGCTTGCCAAAGTGTGGAAAGGCAAAACGGCAAAGTGCAAAGATTCGATCTCCAAGGACGAGGCTAACAAAATGGTCGTCCTCTATGACTCTCTTCAACTTGCCCACAAAGTCATTTTGAACTCGTTTTATGGTTATGTCATGAGAAAGGGATCGAGGTGGTACTCCATGGAAATGGCAGGTATCACATGTTTGACCGGATCAAAAATTATTCAAATGGCAAGATCTTTGGTGGAACGAATTGGAAGACCGCTCGAACTTGACACTGATGGTATCTGGTGTATTCTTCCTTCCTCTTTTCCCGAAAATTACAATTTGAATTGTAAAGACGGAAAAAAGATTTTCTTGGAATACCCTTGCTCAATGTTGAATTATCTTGTTCATCAAAAATTCACAAATCATCAGTATCAGGATTTGGTCAATCCCGATATGTTTAAATATGAAACCAAGTCTGAGAACTCTATTTTCTTCGAAGTTGATGGTCCTTATCGGGCTATGATTCTTCCAACTTCCAAGGAAGAGGGAAAGGGCCTAAAAAAAAGATATGCCGTTTTCAATAAGGACGGTTCTTTGGCTGAATTAAAGGGTTTCGAACTCAAAAGAAGAGGTGAATTGAATTTGATCAAAAATTTCCAGTCGGATATCTTCAAGTTGTTTCTCGAAGGTGACTCTTTGGAAAGATGTTATCAAGCCGTTGCTACCGTCGCAAATAATTGGCTCGATGTTTTAGATACCAAAGGCGGTATGCTTGAAGATGAAGACTTAATTGAACTTATTTGCGAGAACAAGATGATGAGCAAAGCCTTGACGGAATACGCAGGTCAAAAATCTACGTCTATTACAACAGCTCACAGATTGGGTGAATTTCTAGGGGGGGAGATGGTGAAAGACGCAGGATTGGCTTGTAAATACATTATTAGTTCCAAGCCTTTAGGAAGCCCTGTCACCGAGCGTGCTGTTCCTGTTGCGATCTTCTCGTCCGATAAAAAGGAACTCTTCTTAAAGAAGTGGCTCAAAGATCCTTCTCTTTCGAATTTCGATCCTCGGTCCGTCATTGACTGGGACTATTACTACGAAAGACTAGCTTCCGTGGTCCAGAAAATTATCACGATTCCTGCTGCGTACCAAAACGTGAAGAATCCAGTCCCTCGAGTTCCTCACCCAGATTGGTTAAGAAACAGGATTTTGGTTCAGGAAGATAAAAAGCGTCAATCAACCATTTCCACGTTCTTCGGTGCTGGCACCAAGAAAGAACAGAAAGGAAAAATTCTTAAGGACATCGAGGAATTTGGCGAAAATGGAGATGATGGGATTCCTCGGTCAAAGGTGGGAAAAGTCACTGTCAAGAAGAGAAAATTGAGAGAAGCCCAGAGGGTCAGGGCAGAGGAAGAAGAACGCAACACGGCCATACTTGAGGGACCCTGTCCTTCGATGTTGGAAGATTATGCGGGATTCTTGCAGTATCAAAAGGCTTCCTGGACTATGCAAGCAAAGAATAGAGAAAGAAGAAAGAAGCTTTTCGGAGACAATTTGGAATCTTCTCACAGATCGTCTGTTGGAAACATGATAAGAAAACAGGCTGCAAGTATTGCCGGGTCTGATTGGGAAATTCTTGAGTATAAGATCGACCAATCCAACCCGGGGGCCATCAAGGTCTTCGTTCTTTCAGGTGGAAAAGTTTATTCTTTCCTCTTCCACATTCCGAGACAAATCTACGCCACATTCAAGACAGAGTTGTCCATCAAAGACAACATCCAGAATTGCGATATCGTCAAATCGAAGGCGATTCTCCCTAATGGTCATGATGCAACCCATCTTTATCAATTGACAATGCCCGAATCGACATACAACGAAGAGATCAGTAAGGTTGAGAGTTTACTCCATGACTCAAAAGTGATGGGCCTCTATGAAACTGAAATCGACCCAGTTGAACGAGCAACTATTACCCTAGGAAATACTGTTCGTTTTGACGATACCAGGGTGGGAGCATTAGGAAAATGTTTGAAGAATGGCTTTTCGACAAAAGATTTGGTGCAAGTTGCTCAAAAGCAATACTTAAAGAGATTTTCCATGGACATATTTTACATCCTCCATCTCCTGACCAACAGTTACGAGTTTTTTGCACTCTTCAATACCTGGAGCTCAAAAGTTTCCCTATGTGTTTTGAAGCCATCTTCGGGTGCGCAAGAGCTCCCGGCTAATATGGAAAAAGTCTACAAGGAAATCTATGAGGCAAGAAAGGATAAATTTTTACACCTCTATAACATCATCGATTATCAGCCAGAGCTCGAGTTCGACGTCGCCTACTACAACACCCCATCGGCGTTGTATAGGAAGCTTAATTCCTTGATCCGTGGTATACATGAGGGTCGGAGTGGAAAAGCGCTTCTCACAATCCAATCCCCATACTGTGACAAGGTTCTCAAGCTACTTGATTCCACTGCAGATTTCCCCACAATCAAGATGAGTGTTGGGGAAGTACAGATGCCTTCGATTGGATGGCAGTCCATGATGACGAAAAGAATAATCAAGCACTACTTGCAACTAGCTTCGTGGATCAAAAATATGATTGAGTTGTCAAACTACTCCAACATCCCGCTTTGCAATCTCCAAATCGAGAATATTGGCTTTTTGATTGATATTCAATATGCGAGACGTCTTTCATCCAACAATATTGTTTTGTGGTGGTCCGGTAAACTGTATCCCGATCATGGAGGCTACGAAGCTGACCGGCTCGACGATTCCGAAACGTTGGAATTTATCACCATCAACAACCCGGAAATTTATGAAACTGCCTGCTTGGAAGTTGAAATTGGCACTTTGACAATCAACACGATTCTCACGAGCTCTCTCATTAACGAAGCAGAGGGTACCGATTTAGCAGATGATCCCTTGGAACAAGATGACAATAACGGTGCTTCTACTTTGGCCGTCGACACATTTTCTCCGGCATCTTTGGGCCAGTTGAGAGCGATGGTTAAAGGTTGGTGGGATGATGCAATTAAAAGCAACATTCATGCCGATTCTATGATGAGCCATCTTGTCGCATGGATTCAAAGGAAAAACTCCTACTTATATGATTTCTCCTTGCACAAGCACATTCATAACTTGACTTGCAAGGCTCTTTTGCAGTTAGTGGGAGAGTTTAAGAGAATGAACTCCAACGTGGTGTTTGCCAACCGACTGAAGCTCATCATTCAGACCTCGAAAATCTCAGTTGAGAACTCTTATGCCTTTGCCAATTACGTGATCAACGCAACACGAAGCAAGCCTCTCTTCAACTTTTTGGATTTGAGAGTCGTACGGTACTGGGACTTGCTTATTTGGATGGACGATGCTAACTTTGCGGGACGTTGCTGCACCAGTATAACCAACGAAGATGTTCAGGATTTGGTCCCAATAAGCAAGTGGCATATCAAGAAGTTTTTGCCCTTGATGTTGCAAGATGAATTCGAAGACTGGATTGTGATTTTCTTGAATGCAATTGCTGACTATAAGAGCGAACATTTACTTGGAGGCACTCAGCATGGTACGCAGCGAAAAACACAGTTGGCCCACATCCTCAAAGGTCAGAAAAATCAGGATACAGTCGACAATGAAGCTGAGGAAAGTGTCAGCGAGGTAATGACCAATTTCCGCAAGCCTCTTCACCTGAGAATCAAAAAATTGTTCCGGCGTCAAACTGAGACAATTTTAAACCCCGAACTCAAGAAAGATTATGAGTTTCCTGTCTTGCCCGGATCCCACCTCGAAATGAAAAACCCAGTGTTGGAACTCGTCAAATTCTTAAGTGAGGTGTTTTCTCTATCTAAGAATAGAAACTTGGAGGTTCGTATGTTGAGGAAGGACCTTTTGACTGAGCTAGATGTCAAAGAGTTCAGTGAGGAGTCGGCGTTCAAGAATCCGAGTGCATCCTTAGTTGTGGGCTCTGTTATCTGTGACTACTGCAATTTTATTCGGGACGTCGACGTTTGCCGTGACGACGAGAAGGATATCTGGGCGTGCGTCAATTGTCGCAAATCTTACAATAAGGCTGCCATGGAAGAAGAAATCATCGCTCAATGCAATGGCTTAATTTTCAAGTATCTCACCCAGGACCACGAATGTTCACGCTGCCGTCAAGTCAAAGCCGATAACATGAGTGAATTTTGCAAATGTTCCGGAAAGTGGATTGAGACGGTCAATTTCAAGGATGTCATAAAGCGCGTGAAAGTTTTTGAAAACGTTGCCACCGCTTATGGTCTCAAGATGTTGCACCAGCTCATAGAGGAATATTTCTAGGTAAATAGCATTAATATATTGCACGATCCATCGTGTGCTTCTTTCAAGCCGCACCAACTACGCGCGCTACTACATCAACTTCCACCACGCGATCAGCAGCGCTCACATCTATGGAGTCCAATCTACCAGCCATAAAATTTCGTGATGTGGAGCTTGGCCTTCTAAATTCCTTCATCACCAGTGATGCTCAAACGCTGGCACCTCACTTGATCGTCCTGGGCTATAAGTCAGCCGGAAAATCACATACGGTGCTTAAGTTCATAGAGCATCTTGCCATTCGCAAGACTGTGCTTAATTGTGATGAGTTTGTGACCCAAAAGCTTTTGCTACAGAAATGCCTCCATCAGATTCGTGTGGATAGTGGTATCGATTTGAATGTCTACAAGCAAAAGTTTATGTATAAAGGGTTGGAGGCCTCACGAATCTCATTACTATGCGAGACGTTTGCCCATTTTCTCATGGCCCTCGAACAATTTGTGATGGAGAGCGGCTATTCAGAACCGCATGTTCTTGTTTTGGACCGATTTGATCAGTGCATAGATCCGACCAATGAATTGCTCAGGTCTTTTTTGAAGCTTCGAGAGTTCTCTGCGGTCAAGAACATCAGTGTCATTTACATCACATCGCATGCTGATCCGAAGGAAATTGCCACTACATTCGTGCCGCATATATACTTTCAGCCTTATACTGCGGATCAGCTTGTCGAGATTCTAATAGACAAGCCCGAACTGGAGGTGACGGAGAATATCATCGGCTTCGATTTTTGGTCGAACTTCGCCAAGCTCATGGTCGACTTGTTCTACGAATACACTGGCTCCGATTTGTCCTTTCTACAAGACATTTGCAAAAAGTGCTGGCCAAAGTTTGTCGGACCAGTCATGACGGGCAAATACACCGAAAGAGACTTCTTAAAGATATACAGAGAATTGAGAGAAGACTTGCTTAAAGACGAAATTGTGTGCAACAGTTCGGTTGTGAGTTACCCAGCTGGGGATCTTGAAAATTTAGAAGAAGCCAAGCCGTTCTCCGATCTACCGTATCACTCCAAGTTCATATTGATTGCGTCATACCTAGCATCCTACGGTGATCACAAATCAGATATCCAGTTGTTCTCACGCCTCAAAACCGGGAAAAAACGTGGCCCCAGGAAAGTCGCAGACGGAACTGCAAGGGCAGAAGTTGACTCCAGGCTTTTGTCAGCAGCATATTTTGATCTAGAGAGAGTGAAGGCGATTCTTTCTGTGATCTACAGAAATGAGTCTGCCACCCTATCAAAAGACGGCAAGGAGCTGTTAAGTTTATATCACGATCTTTCCGAAAGAGAAACAATCGAGAGAGAAAAAGAGTACTCCATGTTCTCGTTGAACAAGACTGTTGACACGAACACCCAAATCGCAACATTGGTTTCGCTTGGCCTCTTGAGTCGAACATACGCCATGGACACCTTGAATCCAAAGATTAGGTGGAAATGCAACGTTGAATGGGATTTGATCAACGAAGTTGCCAAAGACATCGACTTTCCTCTTCATAACTACGTTTTAGATTAATGATGCCGAGAGTCCCTCGGAAAAAACTTCATGTGCGCTTTCTCGTGTATTCATGCATTTTCGACCTCGAAATCGACCTCGCTGATGTGCTTAAAATCATCCCAACCAACCTTGCGGATGAACACGTTGTTTTCGAAGTAGTTTTCTTTCCAGTACTTCATCTCATAGCTGGTATATAGGCCATTTATCGTCTCGTCATCCGCCCAATGAAACTCGTACACTTTTGGCTCGTCCTCTTGGTCACCTTCAGCCTCCATCTCGTCGGCTTTGCGCTTCGTAGATGGCCGGTAGCTCTCACCAAACTCGGCGGAATATAGCCGCATAAGTGTTTCTCTACTCATGTCGTAGACCTCAACTATTCTCTTGTCATTGAGTAACAGTTGACAACATTCGGTAATGAGATACACCGTGGCCTTTCTTTGCGTGCTTTGTGTATCAGCAGTGCCCTTTTTTCCACGGCTTTTTAGTGGCCGTAGACGTGAGAGTGCTTCCATTGGGGTTTCGGCGGGCTCCAATACGTCTATCAAGTCTGTGAGAAGCTCAGAGGTGGACCGCAGAGCTTTTCTCGCCAGCTCGTGTTGCTTTTCCTGTGCCCGTCTTGCCTTGTTTATTTGGTCCTGGTCAATGTCGCCTAGCCATGCGTCTTCGTCTCTCTCGCTGTCGTTATCACTGCTGTTTTTGGCGTCAGCCACGTAATTCATATTTTTGTCTAAGATGCCCGATTCGGCCTCTTTTCTCAAGCTGAAAGCTTCTAGCTGAACTTCTTGGCGCAGTTTCGGAATTTTTTTATCAGAATCTTCCATGTTGTTGTAAAAGTTGGAAATCTGCTCTTTTTCTGCTCGTCCCATAGACCGGGCGTCGCCTTGGCGAAACTCATAGTCTTCAAGCTCATGTTCCCTCTCAAACTGATCGATATCAAATCCATTTTTCTGTTTAGGCACTTGTGCTGAAGCTTCCTCCTCCTTATCAGATGCAAACATGTCGTCGTCGTCATCGTCCGCATCTTTGTTGTCTTTATCGTTATCATCGGCTAGTTTGACTGGCTCATCTGGCGCACTATCGCTTTCGGAATCAGAGCCATCGGTTCCGGGATCGAGCTCGTTTTCCGAATCCGAGTCATAACCTAATCCAACATTTTTGGTCTGTTGTTTTCTCCGCTTGGTCCCCGGTAGATCCTCGTTGAATAAATCGATATCAGACATGCAAATGAGTTGAATGATGCAAAGCTGAGGTGATGTGCGCGCATCTGGCGATGAGCCGCTCCATCATACTGTGGAGTCTTCTACACCATGGCTGAGCTTTCACTAGATGACGTGCTAGATCTCGAAAAAGAATTTTATGACGGAGGCTTCAAAGAGGGCAGCGAGAGGGGTGTGGCAGAACAGCTCATGGAAGGGAAGATCTTCGGGCTTCAAACGGGCTTCCAGAGGTTTTTGGTAGTGGGCTACATTCAGGGCCTACTAGACACTTGGAAAATGGAGGAAAACCCCGCGATAAAATCGCATTTGAGTCAACTCGAGACCATCCTACAAAGCGTATCTCTAAGCAACGAAGACTCTGCAGTGGCGGCGTACGAGAAGAGCATCAATAGTGCCAGAAACAAGGTGAGAGTCATCGCGGCTCTTACAAAGTCAAGTGACAAGATCAGGAAACTAGACGAGATTGTGCAAGAAGTGGGTGGAACTTTGCAAGTTTTCGAGAACGCTGATGAAATGTGGTGACTTGAGCTGAGTTGCATCCCAGCAGATACTCGTCACATTCATCGACTTTTACAAAATACACCACTAGGGTAAGGGTTCCGGTGTGAATTAATACTGGTATTTTCAAAATACAAAATCAAAGTCCAACGGCCTGTCGGGGGCGCTGAGCTTGTAGTTGATAATTCCTCCTAGTGGACAGTCATTGACTCCGATGACCAAGTTTTCGTCACGCCCTGTTCCGGACAGACATGATACTAAACCAACGCATTTGCCAATAAAATCAATCGACTGCACTCTGCTGTGAATCTGTTGTTG
>JAKUBD010000238.1:0-14493 GCA_030563125.1 Metschnikowia laotica
AAAAAATGCATACGCAAAAAGTCTCCCCATCAACCATGAGTGACTTAGGATTTGACCCCAGCTTGAAAAAGAAGAAGAAGTCGAAGAAGCCAGAAGACTCGGCCGCCGTCTCACCAGATGCGCTGACTCCAGACATGGACGACATGTTTTCTGGATTGAAGAAGAAGAAGAAATCGAAAAAGACCACACAAGACGCCGCCGAATCCGGTGCCTCTCCATCCGTCGAGGACCTCTCTGAGTCGATGGGCGATTTGGGCTTGAAGAAAAAGAAGAAGAAGGCCTCGAAGAGCGCTGCTCCATCCGATTTCGACCAGCAGTTGGAGGAGGCCGGACTCGACGATGTCCAGGCTGCCAACGAACAGATCGAGGAGAAGCAACAGTCCACACAATCCAAATTGGGCCTTCCATACGAAGACCTTTTGTCGCGTTTCTTCTCCATCTTGAAACAGAACAACCCCGAGTTGGCAGGCGACAGAAGTGGCCCCAAGTTCAAGATCCCTCCACCTGTGTGCCAGAGAGAAGGTTCCAAAAAGACCTTGTTTGCCAACGTGCAAGATATTGCCACTGTGTTGCAAAGAAACCCCGAGCACTTGATCCAGTTTTTGTTCGCCGAGTTGGGTACGTCGGGTTCCATTGACGGAGAGAAGAGATTGGTGTTGAAGGGTAAGTTCCAGCCCAAGCAGATGGAGTCTGTTTTGAGAAGATACATCATAGAGTACGTCACATGCAAGACGTGTAAGTCTATGAACACCGAGTTGAAGAGAGAGTCCGCCAACAGATTGCATTTCTTGAGCTGTAAGGCATGTGGATCCACCAGATCTGTTTCCAGCATCAAGACCGGTTTCCAGGCCCAAGTCGGAAGAAGAAAGAGGGTTTAAAAGTGCAGTGGGGTGCGTTATCCTGTTTGTCGTGGATCTCGCCAGTAGTTCTCCTATTTATGCATACATTTCTAGCTTGCTAGGATTTGATCGGCAGCGGTGCTCCCGCCATGGGCTCCCTCGCTCGCGTATCTGTGTATAGTAATTACAATTTAAAAGAGTGTTGATGTAGGACCATCTCGAATGGTGCCAGTCCAATCGGTGAACCATGTCATGTCGTGTTTCTGCTATGTGGTAGTGACGTCCGCTTTCGTGGCTGACGATGCCATCTCCACGAATTTTTTGAGAGGAACACACCACAGACTGACGCCTGTGTGCATCATCATGTACTTCAACACCTCAGCCTTCAACTGTGCCGCGGGTTCTTTTGCCTTCAAACCGACTGCGACTCTATTAATGAACTGCTGGTGATTCGGGTCCAAGCCATCGTACGCCTCCAAAAGACGCTTGTTGAAAAAGTCTTTGTCGTCGTCTGAGGCCGGTGACCCCTCGATCAACTCTCGTAGGATCTCCTTGGCGTCTGCAACATCAACAGTCTGTGATTGCTGGCTCGGTGTGTTGGTGCTTTTGACCAGGGGGCTCCGTTTTGGAGGAAACGACGGAGGTGCCAGGAGCGGTGGCACCGATGGTGCGGGAGCCCGAGATGCACTGGAGGAAATACTATCGGCGCCAGAGCCGGCGGTGCCAACAGCAGGAAGTCTGGACATGCGTTTCCGGGCTTTGGCGGCATTCAGGCCGGACGATCCGGGAGGCTTGCCAGTTACCACGGGAATCGGGCAGTCGTTCCAGCCCTCCATGAGCTCACCACGCTGGTACTTTGTCATAGGAGTAAAGTAATGGATTACTTGACAGAAATTTTCGCTCTCGGAACAGAGCAGGTGTGCGGAAGCCAGTTATTTTGCGCCGAATGGTCGAGCAGGAGATCCAGTTTGTGGGTGTTTATTAGGTGATCGACCTGGTGGTTGGGGCGCTGCGCGAGCGCGGTGCAGTCCGTGGCCCAAGAAATCAGAATGATGCTCTCCGATGGGCAAGTTGAGCACGCAGCGGCATTGTCAGGCGTCGGCCGGGTCATTGATGGTATAATTTGTGTCGTTACACCGTGGCTTTGCCGCGATCTTTTCTTGTCCTTTCTTGGCTTTTTTTTTTTTCTTTTTGCTCATCTTCACTCGTTGTTTGCTTCTCCGTTTGTCCTTTCTTTCCTTCGTTCCTTTATTTTTTGGGCCGGTGGGCTGCGGCGCGGCCCCAGAGTGCCGAGCATGCACATGGCGCCAGCAGATAAGCGGCCCGATCGGCCCCAAATATATAAGTCTTCTCACAAACCGTCCCTAAATAAAGAAAAAAAAAAAAAAGACGGGGAAAAGGATCGGCAAAATGACAATCCAGCAAGCAGCATCCAGCAGCATCCAGCAGCATCCAGCAGCATCCAGCAGCAGCCAGCAGCAAACGGAGTCCAGAATCTAAAGCTTGTGGGAGCCGTGGCGGGTGTTCTCAACCAAGTCCAATGGGAACAAGCACAAGGCCTCCTGCAGCACCGTAGCCACCAACCGCTTGTCCATGGTGAAAAACAGCGCCGTGACTAGCACTCTGTCGTTGGCCAAGCGCTCAAAACAGTAGTCCAAGAACATCCACTCGGTGGGGTCGAAGTCGGTGTCATGGAACCAAATGGCATGGTCCAAAGACACACGGAAAAAATTGCTCTTCTTGTAGTCAAGGTACGGGTAGACGGCACGGCACACCGTGCCCAAGTAGAACGAGTCCGATGCAAACGCAAAGTCCACCATGCGTGCTCGGGCGGTGTTCTTGGCTTGGGCTATATTGTCGTTGACCTTGCAAAAGATCCCGAATCTGCGCTTGCCCGGCTCGGGCTCAGAGACCCGCCGTGGCTTCTTGAACGTTTCAGGAACCACAATGTGCGCCAAGTTGCCGTTGGTGTGCTCGATCTTGATCAACTTGTCGAGCTGGTTAACGTACTTGTCAAAGGTAGGATATGGGCTGCGCAGAAACTCAAACGGCACCTTCGTCCGCGGGTGGCTTTGCTGTTCCTCTGTGAGGGCCGCGAACTGGGTCTTGCGGTTTTTGATGTTGTTGTTTCGCGTGAATGAAACCATCATCGTGAAACAATGGTCGCCGGTGTGCAGCTGGAAACATCTGACGAGTCTGGAGCAGAAGTTGCGGCCCTGTGACATTGTTGCCACGTCGTACCGCATCACAGAATCAACCAGACCGGCTTTCAAGAAGTAGGAATGGAGTGAATGGACCTGGAAATCGCCGTCCACGGTTTCCCATGCCGCCACCAAACTCTGGGCGACAAACTCGCCGCCGTAAGTTCCACGCGCATCTTCACGGAACGGTTCCAACGGGTATCTGCCCACGAACTCTGTTTCTGATTGACGTTCCACGGTAAACTTCTCCTCCAACTTGCAAATGTCGGCGCGCTGGTATACTTCGGCCAAACTCATGACGGGTGCTCTTTGAATAATTGGGTATTGTGCGGGGAACAGTAATAATGTTCCTGTTTTCGGAGAGGCAAAGCTTACTGTTAGTTGTTTCTAGATAACTTGGCGTCAGTTCCTCTTTCATTATATATCTCGGCGCGTGCAGGCCGCGTGCCGAGGGCCATTTTGCCGAGGATGCGCGATGAGACGGTTCACATTGGCGCGGCGATGCCCAACAACTTCCCACCAGCAGTCCATCCCATCGACTCAATTGCCTCCGTTCGGCGGCTTTATTCGCTTTCATAACTCTCTTAGCCGAGCTGGTTGACTCCGGTCGATTTTTCAGGCCCAGCCCGCCGGTGCTTTCTTTTTTGAAATCAGCCGCTATAACCGCGTCATCAATTCTTCTCCCTTACGGCCTGGAACACCCGGCCGCATATAGGCCAAGCCTTCTTGGACAAACGTAGCAACACAACGGCCCAGACGATCGTAGAAGAAGCCCCGCAGCAACAACCGCGAGTTTTTGCACGAAGGGTACTGGTAGGCCACCGTGAGCCAGTCGCGGATCGGGTTGAAACTCGCAAAATCGTCCACATGGAAGTAAATGTTGTGGTCGAGCGACATGGCCTCGTAGTGGAACAAGTGCAACGCGTTCATGCTGACTTTCAAGATGTTCCGTGCGTCCCTGTCAGCGTCGTGCTCCGCCAACGGATTGTCCACTGTCGGGTTCCAGTCGAGGTGGAGCACGCGTGCAAGCGTGGTGATCACCGCAGAGTCCGAAAGGTTGGCGAGTGCCACATAGTTGAAGCGGTCGTCGTCCATTTTCTGCTTGTGCGGCTGGTGCAATTTTGCCCAGATCGTGACCCACCGGTCTGCCGGCGCCACGTCTAATTCCTCCGGGCACAACAGCGGGTCGATGAATTCTTCCGAGTACGCGTTCTCGATAAACGTCGTATGATGCACCAGCGGGAGCTTCGATGGATCTGGGTAGTTCTGGGCGAGCGGTGGCGGTGATATGGTTGATTCGGGACCACTGGCAGGTGCTGCTCCGCTGCCTGGGCGGACCAAAGAGCAGAGTGCCGAGTAAACGACGCGGTCTTTTTGCGTCACACGGATCTGCCGCTTGCAAATGGGCTCGCCATCGCAGAAACTCGTGACGTGAAAGCGGCAAACGAGCTTGGCGTTGCCGGGACGGATGAAGTGGGAATGGAAAGAATGTGGGACGTAGCCGGGCGCCGATTCAATGGCCACCAAAAGCGTCTGCGCAATCATGTTGCCGCCGTAGACGCCACGGGCCCCGGCGATGGGGAGTCTGAGAGGGTGGACACCTTCCCACGTAGATGCGTCGATCTGGGTCACGGCAAAGCTTTCTTCGAAATCCGGTGTGGGCTCGGAACTGTTGGAAAGCATGGCACACGGTGATCTGTGGGAGAACGGTTATGAAAAACTTAGCTGTTGTAGCTGTTGTAGCTGTTGTAGCTGTTGTAGCTGTTGTAGCTGTTGTAGCTGTCTTTTGAGGAAGATGACGCTGCGCTGCTTTGAACCGAGTGTCCTGTATTTTCTTCAAAAACGGTCAGATGTTGCGGCGCCTGATTAAAATGCAAACAGGCCTTGACAGCAGAGAAAGATTTGAACAAGACAATTGCCACTTGAAGCAGAAAAGAAAAGAGTTCGATGCAACAAAAAAGCCAACGGCACCTCGAGGTGTAACGAGCCGACCCCACATTTGAGAAAGCGAAGATCCTGCGCACAACCTCCGCTTGGCACACACGGATCGGCACGGTCGCAGCATGTGAACATCAGCTGCAACGTATAACCTGCTTTTTCACACTCCATCATCAGATGGCTAGCTTTTGGACACCATCAGGCCCCGAATGAAAAAGAGTGCGGCTGGGCACAATGTCTCTCAAAGCAATCTCGACTTCGCGGGCATCGTCCGGGCGCAGCGAGCGGTGCAAATGGCCAATGTAGTCGTTGGTGTGTGCATATTTGGGAACCAGAAGTGACAAGCCGTGTGAACGCTCGAAAAGCCGCTTCTTGACCACCAAGTCGGCGTTTTCCTGGTCGGCGTCCGACTTGCTGGCGGCATGCAGTTCAAGCCCAACCAAAGCACGCTGTTGGTTGGTCAACGGCAAGTCCCAGCACTGGTCTTGTGGCCAAAGCAACTTCACCGCGTTATAGACCATTCCCGCCACAAAAATCCACTGCAAGTAGCGGATGTTGCCGTAGACGCTCCCCAAAACACCCTGCGCTTTCGTCACGGCGCCGCTCAGTAGCGTTCGTGCCCAGATATCATTTCGGTACATCCGCTGGCCATCGAAGAACCGCACCTGGTAAAGCTTGATGGCGTAGTCGAGAAGAAGAAGCCCGAGATGGAATGCAAAGAGACGCATCGTGTGCGCCCACAACATCTTGAAGTGTTTTTCCTTGTTGACCTGTCTTCTGAGCGCCTCCCTTACCGCAGCGTTAGTCCATTCTCCGGTAGGTTGACCCAGGCTGACGCATTCGTCATCAACGTCGTCGTCATCAACTGCGCTCCCGCTGGAATCAAATGGAAAGGCGCCGGTAGATGCTCCCGCTGCCTTCAATGAATGTAGATCCACGGCTATAAGCGGGTTGCGCGATTTGTAAGTAAGAGGCGGGGGGAGAAAGTCCTTGGAAATCACCGCCCCGCCTCGAGACAAGTTCTTGTTCATCAAAACCTCTTCTGTTTGGGGTTTCGTGGAGGTGTTTTTGAATAACGCGTCTCTTGCTGTATCGTGGCTGCCCATCTGCTTTTGGTGCGTTTTAAAGACGGCATCACTGAGAGGAATGAGCAGGCTTCTTCCCGGGGCCACCGTAGCGTCGGTAGTGGCCGGAGGATGGTATTGATGCTCATGCGATGCCACGGCCTCTCGAGCCTCATGGACTTTTTCATGCGGGAGTTTTCGCAACGGCGAGCTCACAGATTGGAGCGTCTCGTTGACACTTTCAACAAACGACTGGTCAGTCGATTGGAATCGCTTGGAAATTGTTTGGTCAAGCATATCTGGTTATGGCTAGATGAAGATGAGCGGGCCGTGTTGATGTGGGTACACTGTGTGCAGGATCCAGCTCAAGTCTTTGGCTGGAACATTTAGTTGATGATGTCAAATGGAAGGAGGTCTACGGCGTACAACGATTGCGTTTTGGTCTCGTTCTGTTGATATTCTTTAAACATTTTCTAGCGAATCCATATGCAAAGCAAAGTTGTAGAAGTGTTCAGCTAAGCTTTTCGTCCGCACTGAACTCCGGCAAGTTCCCTAGCTTGATTGGAAGAATGGTGGGCCTGCCGTGGGCACACTGAAACGGAGACCAACAGCGCCCCAAAGCACAGATCATAGACTGAATCTCGGTCTCGGATAAATCACAACCAAATTTGATACTCCGACGACACGCCGTGGAGATAATCGACTCGTTTATAAGTCGCGGGATATCTTTGAGCTGATAGCTCCAGTTTGAAGGCGTTGAGGCCCGTGATTGCAGGCTGGTATTGGTGAAAATCTCGAGACAGTCGAGGAGGAACGATTTTATCGCTGGAGTGTCCAGCACTCCGTGTAAAAAGTGAGGTAGATGGGTCAAGACACATGATGTACGATCAACAAGAAAGTCAACCCCTAGGGTGCAATAAGTGTCTCGAAATTGCTGAAGCAGTTCTAATGTATGTGTTGGAAAGTCAACTTTCATATTGGTGAGGCACTTCATGCGCGTGTCACACGAATCATCCTTTACTGAACTGAGAAAGTCCTTCTGAAGAGCTTCAAGGGTTATGCGTTCGTCACACGCGTGCTGATCAACAAAAAACAACTCCTTGTCAACCTCAATAAGAATGAACAGTAACTCAATTTGAGATATGACACGAAAATTACCATCTGAAAGATCAGCAGCATGGATTTTGAGGACCTGGTAATCGACTTCATAGTCATCCTTGTCTGAAGATTGGGAGAGTTCAATCCCTTCTAGGTCGTTTTGAGATGGTTCAATGGCGCCATTGACTGTCGGCTTCACCGAGCAAACCTTGGGCCGTCTCGGGCGCTGCAGTGCCAAGATTGCACTTTTGTTTTTCGATGTGTTGCCGCGTGTGTGGCCGAGGCTTTCCAACGCATTTGCGAGAAGAGACACGACAGCCGTCCACAGCTCTTGTGGGATTTCTAACCTGTTGTCACAGGTCTCTCTTTTTCGAGAGCGAATCTCAAGCAACCACAAGGTTGTGCTTTGAGAAGACTTCGCCTGGACACCTTGGTTTTTTGCGACATACCCATAATGCCGATAGCAATTGTCTATGTCGTTCACCTTCTTCGGCATCAAACGGAAAGAACGACCATTGTAAAATACCAATTTGGCACCGTCACCACCGTGGCTAAAGGGAACGAAAAACCCCTCGAGTTTGATGTCGGCATTTTCGCCCTTGATGTCAATGGCATGGGATAAAGGTATGTCAAATGTGGAACAAAACGTTTCCTTAATTGTGGGCTGCGCTACAACACGAACAAGCGGGAGCCACGCCTTGTTTTCTCGCAACAAGACTTGTATCTGCTTGAACGGTTGTTGCATACAAGCTTCGAAGACGGTATTTCTGAGCGCTTTACCCAAGCGGTCCTTCGTTTCGGTCAGCTGCACGTACTGACGCCGAACTGGAAGGCAGTGAAAAAGTCTACTCACAATGACGACAGTTCTGGCGGTTTCGTCGGTGTCGAAGAACTCTTTGAGCATACTTTTCACAGAATCCACATTCGGGGCGTTTGCAACGATGGAGGTTCCAGGCTCTAGGCCGTGCCTGGAGAAAATCACCAACTTCGAGCACACTTGACCGATGGAATGGAGAGCCTCACCCCGAAAGCCGAAATAGCGCTCCATCAGACAATCTTTTCGAATAGAACGATCCAGATTAGCGTCATCGCCGAAACTTGCTTCAGCTGACCTTTTCGACGTGAAATGGCGCTGTGAAACTCGCCAAAGGTCAGAAGCAGGAATCCCACAGCCGTCGTCTTCTATGGAAAAGCTCAAAGAGACGAGATCCAACTTAACTGTAATCTTGTGGGCCCCGGCATCTAGTGAATTTTGGATCACCTCTTTGAGTGCCGTTTGCAAGGAATCAATCACGACCAGCGACCGGATGGAATCGCGGACGTGCTTTTTGAGGCGAATAACTGGCATTTTCCCATTTCAAGAGAAATGTTAATTACCGCTGCGAATGCTGTGCGGCAGTCCGTGCCCAAAATGGGTATTTGTCTGTTGCCGCTGAATCGATGATGCGATTAACGGTCGCCGCTAGTGATAACCACCTGCACACATGCGCATCGCATATTCAACTAAAGATTAGATGTCATCGCAAGCGCCGTCTTGAAAGGACACCTCATGACCAAGCGGGTAAATCACTTAAGCAGGGACTCGGATGTAACGCCGCTAGAGTCCTTATTTGCCGGTTCTGTGTCCGGCGCCATTGCACGGTAAGTACTTTGCACGAGACGATTCAAACGCGGTGTTGGCTTTTCGAGCTCAACGTCTTATCCAGCGTGCTGTTTCTGATCTTCTTCCTTTTCGAAAATAACGACACTGACACCCAGCGCCGTCACTGCACCATTGGACACTATTAAAATCCGTTTCCAGTTGCTGCTGATGCGAAGCGAACCCGTCACAGGTCTTCAGATCGTAAAGAACTTGCTCAGAAATGAGGGTGTCAAGGCACTTTGGAAGGGAAACGTTCCCGCAGAATTCTTGTACATTTTGTACGGGGCCTCTCAATTCACCACATACTCGCTATTCAATCGGTTCTTTGCAGAACTTGAGGACGGCATGAATATTGCGCTAAGTCAACCGCTGCACCTGCTTTTTGTTGGCGCCAGCGTGGGGTTGACAAGCACGCTAATCACCTACCCCTTCGACTTGCTCAGGACGCGTCTAGCGGCCAGTGAAGCCAAGCTGTTTCTCTCGATGTCTCAAACGTGCAAGAAGATTTACAACGTGCACGGCCTCCGGGGCTTCTTTGCTGGAATCAGTCCGTCCTCAACTTCCATCATCGCGAGTTCTGCCATTTTTTTTTGGTCGTACTCTCTCGCACGCAATGCATCTGACAAATTTGGCAAGGTCACAAACGGTATTTTGTGGGGTGAAGAGGCCCTCTGTGGGTTGATTGCAGGAACAACTGCAAAAGTTGTCACTTATCCGTTGGACACCATCCGCAAAAAAATGCAAGTGCTCAATCATACTGGCGCCATACGCCTATTCTTGGATCAACTCAGATCACACGGCTTCAGAAGTTTCTATCGCGGCATCGCCGTCAGTCTCGTGAAAACTGCCCCAACAAGTGCAGTCTCCATGGCAGTTTACGAGTATGCCGTCAGCTCTACCAGATCATTGGGAAGTGTATTATGAGGTGGTTACTCATACGAACGTCAGCTGTCTGTATAGATTCATCTCGTCATCATCATAATCGTCATCACTCTCACTCGTATCATCGCCATAAACGTTTCCTGCCGCATCGTCCGAATGACGATAAATATCGCCCTGTCTGAAATCATTTATTGATTGTGCAAACAGGCTGGGCAGTACGTATTCCTTGTCGGCTTCAGAGATGCCTGATTCATTATTGCTGGTTTCAATGTGGTTTCCCTCGTTTTTAAGGCAAAAAATGGTGGAGTTTTCTACCAATCTGCTCTGTTTGACAGTTTCAGACGGGGCTTCCGTGAACGACGGAGTTTTCAGTACATGCTCCATGTGACTTCCTGATTTGTCAGGTTGTGCTTTGGGCTGTGCTTCTTTTAGCTGTTGCTGGATGTAGGACGGTAGAAAATGCCCTACAAAAGATGTCCGCCGCAGCGCTTTGACAGCGTTACTTGGCCGCGGGTCCGTCGGGTTGGATTGATCACCTTCTTTGGAACGATGGTTTATCGGATTATCAGCTCTTGTGTCGATTCCGACCGTACTATTCTCTGCTTGCACCATGTGCTGTTTCGTAGCCTTAGTTTCCGCCGGGGCGTGAGCCTTGAAGTTAAAAAGTTTGGTCAAGGAGCGTTTCTGTGGTTTTTCCAATGGTTTGTAGCCGTCAGCCCCAATGTTAGTAACCTGTGTCTGCACGTGAACATCAGATATTGAGGCCAATGGGGGTTTGCTTAGTGACGTTCTTCGAAGCTGCCTTGCGACATTTGCAAGCAGAGTATCTGTGCTGGCTGCCTCTGACACGGCCGAACGTGACCTATCAACAACGGGAACATCACGTGAATCTTTGAGTTGGTTTTGCTGCTGGTTTTGTTGCTGGATTTGCTGCTGGATTTGCTGCTGGATTTGCTGCTGGATTTGCTGCTGGATTGGTGTGGCTCGTGATGGCGAAACGCCATGAGTGAGTATTTCGTGAGTGGTCTCAGGGAGCTGGTTCTTTGCTAACACAAAAGAATTTTTCTCACCAGAATTTTCCTGATACGGTTGAAGGCCCAATTGCCTTAGACTTTCACGAACCTGCTGAAAAAGCTCAGATTCGCTTTGGTAACACAGTTTCACGTGCAGAAAAAACACTTTCTTCGAATTGAGCCAGGGATTTTCAGCCGCGTACTCATCTAGCGCATCCTGGTAAGGCTGCTCCGCAAAATCCGGCAAATCAAAAGCCATGGGCGCAATGGAATGGAAAAATAGATGTGCCTGCCGTGATACCCCAGACAATCGTTACAACGTGCACGATAAGCATTTAGGTGGTGTACGGGTGTGTGCTCGGAGTTCTTTTTGGTATTTCGTCACCGATCCATCTTATCAGTTTGCGCAAAATTCGTGAGATGATGCAAGAGCATCTTGAGTCTGCTAGTTAAAGCTTCTCTGCCCTCATTGACCGCTGTAGCCAACAATTCAAGTTCCTGGAGATTCAGTGCCATTTGCAATGTAATCAGGGGACTTCTGTGGAGCGCGAGTAGGCGCAACTCTTCAGCCAACTGCTGGCGGCTGAAGGTGTTATCGATGGACAGCGAAAACTCTAGTGTCACATTTGAGTCAATAAATGACGAGTAGTAACTATTGAGGTCCCCAGCAAGGCTGTGTGCATAGTCCGCGGCTCTTTCTAAGCAAGCGGCGTCCTGGTGTATCGTTTTCTGTCTTTCATCCACCTCTGTTTGGATTTCAGAAAAGTCGATGCTTAAGTCTGCCACCGTGTTGATCATTTCCGTAATTTGTAGTTGAAAACCCAGTAAATCGGGCCTCTGGGTTCGCTCACGCCGAAGCTGGTGGCAGAGGTTAACATACAGCCTTCCCAAAGCTTTGATGACGCTAAAACACGATACTGCAGCAGCCTTCAGGCTGGAAATGTCTCGCAAGTAATTTTCAAAGTCTTCTCGGGCAACAGAAACTATGACGTTCCTGAGTATTTCGAAAAACAGGTGGAACTTGAATAACATTGGCTGGTATAGATCAGAAGCGATTTTGCCAGATGCTTTGGCAGCTAGCCGAAGCTGTTCGAGCTCCTGACAGAAGGCATCCACATCGTGCCGGAATTCTGGTTTGCAAGTACGAAGCACCTGCGGCTCCGCCAAAGTTGTGCTCAGCCTTGATACTGGAGGCTTCAAAATCGACGTATGGGACATCCGGCTGAGCGGCCGGCTCTGCAGTTGCCATGTTTGGTCCTGCTTGGATTTTTTGCTGTTGAAATTAACCTCACATTCGTCTCTTTCCGGGCTAAACGAGACTTGAGGTGTTCTGATTTTCACCACCTCCGAGCCCACCAATTCCTGAGTCTGATTTTCGATGGGCAAGGCTGCTCGTGCCGCTGTTAATTGACGGACCTGGTCCAGAATCTCCTCAAGAAATGTGACTGTGTCCGCTTTATGAGACTCGTCACGAAGAGCTTCTTCTTCCAATTGCGTGGATACTTTCATGGCCAGCCAGAGACTCAATTTAGCAGCTGCCGGTTCCGCGGATCCCAAGGTAATTTCCGAATCCGTCTCAGCCGTTTCAAACGCAGTGCATACGTTGCTGTTCTCGGATGTTTCCCTCTCATATCTTTCTCGAAAGCTGTCTGAGTCAAGACACGATCCATAATTTGACGCGAGTTTTGACGACAATTCCAAGTTGGAAGGAGAGTCCGCGATAACATGGCTGTCTGAACATTTGTGAGTGTCAAACTCAATGAAATCTGCAGCTCTCACAGCGCCAGAAGCCATTTTGTCCTCGTCCATTCGAGTCTTGTCCGCACCCGTATGGCAATGGTCATAGACAACGCCGGCTCCGCCAACACCATCATCGGAAAAACTGTCGATAAATACGGGATGACCAATTTGACCCACCTGGGCTCTCAACGCAAACAGCAGAAGAGACTCGTAGCTGTTTCCCTTCGACTCACCTTCAAACACGTTTCTCAAAGCGGAACCACCGGATGGCTTGTTTTCTGTTTGTTTGTGTCTGATTACCGTATCGCTGGCAGTTGAAGAGTCGTATTCCAGACTCGTGAATCCTTCCAATTGCAAATTGATGTCGCCGGCCGCCCCGAAGTCTCGTGAACAGAGTGGAAGGGATCCAGATGAGCATGGCCGGTTCGTAACTCGATCAACGGACCGGCAGCCGCAGTCGGATGTGAGGGCTGGTGAGTTTCTCGAGACGTTGTTTTGAAACTTTGTGATGCCGTTTTTCGCTGAGTTTTCACCACAATGTTCCAGAAGCCCTGCTGGGCTTTCGGTGATGGAGGAAAAGTTGCACCCATACAGAGCATCAGCCGCGCCAGCGGATTTTGCAGTTGGTGCGGCTGAGAAGACACGGCCAATGGTGGAAAGAAAAGTGGCCCTGGATTCCGGCCGATTTGGTCGCTGTTCCGTGGCTTCGCTTTTGCTTCGCATTTGCCTTTCATTCCCGCTCTCATTTTCTTTCTGGTGACCGCGTATGTTCTTTTCTGACAATTCGAGATCTTGTTTTGGCCATCTCGGGCCTTCACTTGCCGGTTCAGTCTGTGGTCGCCGGGGCATGGACATTGCGATACGTGCGGCTCTGGAAGTCTGGAATCTGTGGGTTTTAGGTCTGGCTTCGCCCGACAGATAAGACGAAACGCTGCTGGCTCTGCCCTGTTGGTGGAAATTGTCACGGGTGTGTGCCATGACCACGCGTGGCCCAAAGGCAGGCAGAAAGCTTGGTCTATTTTTCAAACCCACTTCGGGACGGGGCGTAGCGTGAGCGATCTTAGGCGCCTTTTCGGTCAGCATGTCGTGCGTGGTTTTGGGGCACCAGGTGTGAAGCTTCGGTGGGGCTAGCTGAGGCGGTGGTAGTGGCTCGGGTGCGTTTTTGTTGGCTGGAGAAGGAAATTCAGCCGAAACAGCATTGGCAATTGGTAAAATGGAGAGGTTTTGGGCACAGTGCCTACTGCCCTTACTCTTGTTGGCTGGCCGTCTCCAAAACGCCGTCAATGCTCCGGTGATGGAGAGACCAAGACGACAGAACCCGTCACCCAAGCGACCGAAAACTGAAGATTTCTCTTGTGCGTTCTCGGCAACGAGTCTGCTAGCTAAACCCTCTTGGCCATCATGGAAGCGCCCTGGTACCGTGGCTTCTCTTTCACGAAAGGCAGCGGCAGGGTTTTCTGAATATACTTCGGAAGCTTGGTTCTTCGGCGTCCCTCTGTCTTTCTCGCTGGTCCATAAAGACCAAGGCACAGCTTCGTCCGATGCCGAAACTACCAGGGCCTTTTTCTCGACACTTGCCGCTCTCCACCACGCTGCCCGTGTGAGTGGTTGGGCATTGTCGGGATTTCGGGGGCCATGCATCGCCATTTCGAGGTCTTCTGTGTTTCTTCCTGCCGCTCTAGGTGGCTTCGCCCTCCCGATGCACCACCTCCACCATGTTGCGGACTCTGTCTCTCTCTGGGGAGTCTCTGCTTTTTCCAATTGGCGATTACCATCGCTTTCCGCATCCCGACTAGGTTCCATGAAGTCGGGTGCCGCGTCATGGCCACGGCTACCGCCAGCCGCAAACGGGAGATAAGAGCCTTGCGAAAGGAACGGCGAGTCTGGATTTTCGAATGACTCTGCCTGTATCCTCTGCAGCAAATTTCCAACTGGTTGCCAAGCTGTTCTCGTGTGTGCCTTTTGGGGCCACTCAAGCTGGCCCAGATGAGCCCGCGAGTGGCTCGGAGGAGACATTTCGTGCACACTATGCGCGTGATCACAAAATGCAGAAAGATCAATACTACGAAAAAAGGA
>JAKUBD010000239.1:0-14387 GCA_030563125.1 Metschnikowia laotica
GCGAGGGCGTGGACTTCATGGATAGCATTTGAGGATTCAGAGTTGACCACAGAGCTCTCTGCCAAATAGGCTATGAGTTCTTTGATGTCTTGAACATTGTTTTTGCTCTCTTCCTTCATAAGCAGCGACAAGAGCGCTAAAAGACACTCCACATAGACAGAGCGGTCCTTCGGGGCATCCTTACGATTTCCGGTGGCAGCCAAGAGCCTTTCGAGAGACCCCAAATGCTGCACTGCCCTCTTGGGGTCCCCAAGCACCACTGCTTGCAAGATCAGGCGAACGCGGGTAATGAGCTCGGGCCGAAACCGCGTGCGCTCGTTTGTTCTAGGATGTATATCGGCCTGGGTGAGGTCGAGCGCGGAATTTGATATGGTATTGTAATGTTTATTAAGGCGGTGGGGCCAGCGAGATAGTCGGAGCTGGCGACATAGGGAGTGTCGGAGCATTTGGTTTCGGAGCCATCGAAGCTGGTAATGGAGTTGGTGATGCGCAGCGCAGCGAGACATGGCATGGCGTGTGCACTCCAGCACCACCGGCTGTGGGCCACGCAATGGCATTGCAGTCATTATCCGGTATTACTCGGCTCGCGGGCAAAAGATTTGCTGGGAGTATCCTGAGAGCAGGATGGTTTTCGATTTGCCAGTCCGTTCGGGCCAGCGGGTTTTTTGTTGGCGCTCGCCTGGGCCGCTCTCGCAGATGATCTGCGCCGCTTCAATTGTTAATGCTCGTCTGGATGTTGAAAGTAATGGCGGGGAAATTGGCAGCGTCAGCCGAAACGAGTGCTTCGATGCCAAAGTTGGATAGAATGCCCCGGATCACCCCACAAGGGTAGCACGCATACACGCGAGCCTTTGCAATCACGTCCAGCTTTCCCCGGCCGCCGTCGAAACCACTGGTGATTTTGTAGCTGCTGTCGATAAGCACAAACGTGCCCCGGTGGTTTGTACGGAGATTGTCCATTTGCTTGCCGAAAATGGCCCTCCACACGTCTCTGCAGATGAACTTCATGATCTCCAAAATGTCTCTGCACTTGGTGTCGCCCGGCAACTTGTACATCAACACCTCGGTGAGCTTGAACCCGAGCTCGTAGCCGTAGTTCTCCACGCGGAGCGCCACGTCGTCTGTGGATAGTAGTTCCGACTCAAACACCGCCAGGGTGCCGGGGGTATCGCCCGGGATGCCCGAAAGAGGCGTGTCGATGCGTGTCTGTGTTTCTTCCACAGCTCTTTCACGCTGGGCGATGCGGTCAGAGACCCTGATTGAAAGCGGGACCAATTCTTGAAGAAGAAGGTTCAAACTGGCGTCGCTGACGCCGCCAGCGGACGAATCTAGAATGTCAGCCATGCTTGGGTGGGGTCGACGATGCAGTGCCGAGAGTGCTAGCGAAGACTTTGGGTTGCAACTGATTTTCACTTGGCCGTGTTTTGCGTTTCGCCGGACCACGCGTAGTTTTCTGATTCGATTGAAAGCGCCAAATAAGTCACCTCAATGACTCGAGTTGATGCGGCACCGAGATCACGAAGAACCAAAAAGATAGACATGGCCGCGCGCGCCGCCTGCTAATACAATAACGTGCGGCCTCTCACAAAATCTCGCGGCTACTTACAAAAACAACACAGCAGGCTCCACAACCAACTCTTTTCCAGCCACAATCCGCAGGTGCAGCGCCAAGAAGACACGTAGTCCCCCGAAGTCCACGCCCACACTTGCACCGCATGCTTTTCAAATCGTATTCTGTCTCCACCGAGCGAAAACTCAATGCCTTTCCGCGGGTCACCTCGCTTCCAGGTGAATTTGTGGTGCCATGCCGCCAAAAACAAAAAGTGACCGTGGTGAAGTTAGATACGGGCGAAAATGTCCGCTTGCTTGCCACCGACGAAAAGAAGAAGCGCCGCAGGGCTCATCTGGCCGCAAATTGTAGAAACATCAAGGTCCTCGATGGCTTGAGCATCCCCATCTCCACAAAAGTGTCTGTGCGCAGCCAACGGAAGTTGTCGGTCATCGAAGAGGACGATGCTGTTCCGGAACTCTCGCTTTCCGATTCGGTAACCGCCAATCCTGCAGCACATGCCAAGATTGACCTGCCCAAGTCTGTTGTCTTGTCCAAACACATAAGGCTGAACGCGTCGGCGTTGGTAC
This sequence comes from Metschnikowia laotica, assembly GCA_030563125.1. NCBI lineage: Eukaryota > Fungi > Ascomycota > Pichiomycetes > Serinales > Metschnikowiaceae > Metschnikowia > Metschnikowia laotica. The sequence goes on from JAKUBD010000239.1 coordinate 2,140, forward strand.
CCACATCAGCTGCGCCGCCTATTACACCGCTGTCTGTCTTGGCAGAAAAACGCTCCGCTCTTCCTTTGACCGCTAAAGGTTCTTGTGCCGACTCTGGCGTGGGTTGTAATGCTGATGATACTGAATCCATCCGTGACAACGCGTCCCATTCCTCACCGCGTCCGGTTCTGATTTTAGAAGTAGAACAGAGTACCAGTGAGTCAGAGAGAACTCAGAATAGTTCACCTGGCCAAAGATCCCAGAGCGTGGAAGGGCCACACGACTCGAGCCTCTCAATGAATCTGCCAGTCTCTGTGCTTTCTACAGATGGTGAGACCAGAGATAAAACGGAGGACAAAGCAAACTCAGTGGCTGAACGCAACGAGAAGGCAAGCCTCGCAGTAAAACCACTGGACAGCGAGCTCGACTCTGAATCGGGCCCTGAAAACGAAAAGGAAGAGGACGCAACCGAAGACATTGTATCATCAGTAAGAAGCACCAGCGCCAGCGCAGAGCTCGTCGCTGAGAGTAGAAACTCCCTTGATCCAGACCTGGATGCGTCCTCTGCTGTTCACTCTGCAGATTGGAGGGAAGCTGATAATTCTGTCGCCTCGGCCTCGGCACAAATAAGCGATGTGGCTTATGCAACACGATCACGAGTGGGTTCCGATGGAAAGTCTCCAAATGAACTGAGGGGCGGAAGCGTAGAGCCAGGCCCATCCATCATATCAAAGGACACAGAAGAGCTCTTGAACCAGACTTTTTCGATCGGGTCTCGCAGCGGCTTGCGTCTGCCCTTGTCCTTCATGCTGCTGATCTTTTTGCCAGTTCTTCAAAGCGGACAGTCAAAAGAAGTCTCAGCAATATCTGACATCTTTGATCCCTCAGAACTGGACGGTGAAGCTATTGGAGCCGAGGACGAAAACCTGAAAGCCGATCTACCTCCAAACGAAGTCACATCAGAAACCCTGAGTCCATTGATATCATCGCCCGAAGCAGGGTTCTCTTATTCTCCAGACAGCGTGCTCCTAGCATCAAGAACACAGCTCAAGATGGTTATGAAAGAGGTCGTAGAAAGTGAATACACCTTTGTGAAGGGCTTGCAACTCTTGGGGAACTTTTTTGTGGAACCCATCCTCACAAAATGTGTTGGTTTGAAGCTCACTTGCACGCCTTTAATCAACATGAAAAAAGCTATCGACAGGCTCCGGGAAACACACGAGTCATTTTTGTTCAGGCTCGAGCAAGACAAGACGGCCATCACGTACGCAGAAAACATCAAAAGCTTGTTCGTGGACTCTGTGTACGCCGAGTACGCCACCTGCGCCAGCTTGTTGGTGATTCTAATCAATAGGCAAGCTCCGCCGTTCGAGGGCCTGTTTGTGGAAAATCTCCAGAAGTTTCTCGAGCGCAATCAGCCCGACGAAAGACGAATGGATCTTTCGTTGACGCTGCTTTTGCAAAAACCTATGGGGCGCATCGCCAAGTACAGCTTGTTTTTGTCGGCCTTCATTCGAATTCAGCCCGAGCACCATATCCTCAATGAAAGCCGTTCGCATGTTCATGACAGCCTCAGTGAGATTAACGCCAAGATTGAGAACTTCAAGGCACAAGAGGCGCAGCTCGACGAAATTTCAAATATGGTGGACTTTTCCGTCACCAAAGGCGAGCACGTCCACTTTTTCGGGCTCGTGAGGCAGTCGGTGAGCAGCATCGTGCTCTGGATAACGCATAGCCAGAAGAATCGACTGGAGGTGATGTCACGCGAGGCCCAAGTGATGATCCACGACATGCACATGGTGATTGTAGATTTGCGTGGCCAACAGCTTTTGTTTGTGATGCCGTTTCCCAACAGCCAATTTGTTGCAGACGCCACGAGCAGTGTGGGTGGACTCTACAGCACACACAAGCACTCAGCCAAGCTACTTTTTGAAAAGGACAACTGCGAATTCGAGGTGATGTTTCTTTTGCCTGACCGGAAAACACACGAGTGCTTTTTGGCCGCGTGCCGGGCCATTCCATCCGAGCCATTGCAGTACCAGGCGCAGAGCGATAGCGACTGCTACCTCCGGCCCATGGTGGCCCAGTTCGACATCAATGTCGACGATTCGCAAATGCCCCGTGAACACTTCCTCACGTGCTACTTCGGGCAGGTGTTTCATGTGAGCCAAAAGCTTCCGGGCTCGCGTCTCAAGGCCGTTGGTAGTTTCATGAAGCGCAGCGTCAAGTGGTAGGCCATAGACGAAACAGCACCAGCACAACGGCGCAAAAAAGGGCATGGTGCGACCGAGCGGCGGTTGAGCCGCAGCTGAGCCGCAGCTGAGCGGCGAGGCCCACTGTAACATTTACCACGGCCGAACGGCGGCCAAACCGAGTCAAGTCACTTGCGATCGAAGTGGAAAACCACATCTGGCGCCCGAAGATGCAAATCAGCCGCGCCTGGGCCGTGCGTTCTGGCGCGACGCACCGGCTGCGAAACCACGCGCGCTGCTGCCGCTGCCGGCGCTAGAAAAGCAGGGCGGCGCTTTCCACACCCAAGCAAAAACGAACGGCACGCCAGAAAAATAATGGAGGAAGCTCGGCAGCCGAAAATGTCCGGGCGCAAAAGGAACGGATCCGAAAGGTTCCAACAAAACGGCAGTGGAAGCAAGCGGAGCGGGAGTGGCCAAGACGCATACGATTGGACAAACGGGCGGAATCACACAGGGCAACAATCGAAAATCGGCTTTCTGGGGCCAGCCGCTGCGTGGGCCCGCGTGGGCCCGCGTGGGCCCGGCGTCTGAAAATGGGCAACGGACGGCCCGGCCAGTTTAGGGGGCGCGCGTGGTGGAGAAAAGCTGGCTGGCTGCAACTTCCGTTTACGCCGCACGGGAGGCTCTGCAGTAACTTTCAGCATGGACCGGTGGTAGCACGGCGCACATGATTGGTCCGGATAGAGAAACGAGGGCGTGGACTTGGTGCATGCACGCCTTCCGGCTACACGGTCAAGCGAACTGAAAATGAGAAAAAAAACTCCCATACTGAATTCTCCAGCTCCATACCACACCCCACATCCTTCAGACCGCAACAAACTCCCGTAATTGTCTTTGTTCTTTTTGAGTGATCTCACACTGCATCCACCCCCTGCTTCCCCAGCCCAGCTCCGAGGCCCCCGTTTGTTTGTTTGTTTGCCAGACCCGAACAGCCACGTCCCTCGATAAGCTTCGCCGAAGTCAACGAAAGCGCTTGCAAGCCACCTCCCACGGAGACCTGCTTGTTTCTTTTGTTTTTCCACCCAATCTTGCCTTTGCATTTCTGCTTGCGGACAAACGCGCTTTGTGTCCCGCCTGCTCCCGCCGTTCTTTTTCACCTTCCTTTCATTGTTTTCGCTTCATCACTTTGCCATCATGACCTCTGAAGGAACCGCGCAGTTTGCCACAGGTCTGTCCATCTTGAACCCCATCAATCTCGGAGGCGCATTGCCGGGCACCTCCTCCAACTTGCTAGGTAACTCATTTCCGCTTTCCCACGCTGCTCCGCTGAACACCCCCGGCGCACATGCCGGCTCGTCCGGCTCTCTTCAGCAGCCAAGCATTCTCAAAATCACCAACTTGCCTCCTGACCTCACCCAGAGAGAGGCCGCTTTGATCTTTTCCCTTGTGTTTGACGACGTCATCAGCGTCGAGCTCAAGGACTTCACCATCACCGCATTGTTCAAGAGCCTCGGTACTTGCATCACTGCAAGCAAGCTTCTCGATGGCAGATACATTTTTGGCAGCAACAACGCTCCCGTCAAGGTCGACTACGACAACAGTCTATCCTTGCCATCCACTGCCCATGCTTTTGAGAACCTAAGACTCTCCAACCCTGGAATCTCTCCTCCTTCTTCGCATCAACTTCCTCATCACTCCCTGCATCAGCTCCCTCAATCGAGCCAGCCTGCTAGCCTGCAGCCACAAAATGCATCCGCCAATTCTGGTGGTTTCGACTCTTTCCAGAAGCGCGCCTCTATCGGTAATCAAAGATCTCGCTTTCTTTTCAGTGACCCGTTCTCTGGCGCTGCAACTCCCACCAACCCACCTACGGGTTCCATTGACTTGAGTGATCTCACTGGCAAATCTTTGCTTCTCATGAAGGATACTAGAGAGTATGACACCTTGCCTCGTGATCCTTGGGGCTCTCAAACTCAGGCTTCCGTGGCATTCTCCTCGAACCCCCAAACTCCTGGAATTTCCATGCAAAATTCTTATGATTGGGGCTCTGGCAGCTCTGGTGCTAATCCAGGTGTGGCTCATGCTCCTCCGCTGAGTCAACAAAAGTCGCAGGCGCAGCATGCGCCCCAGAACCCGGCACCTCAATCAACCAATCCTGCAGCACAAGCAGGATCAACTTCTGCTAATTCAAATCCTGCTGACAGAAGAAGAACCTCCTCATTTTTCAACGGCAGCTCTTCACAAGCTCCAAACGCTGGAAACTTGTCTAATGCGCAGCCCTCGCAAACTAATCATTCTACCGCACCTGCTCAGTCATCCAACACACCCCAAAATCAGCCCCAGCAACTGTCTTCTGGTCTGGCACAGCAACAGCAGCAACAGCAGCAACAGCCGCAGACCGTTGCTTCCATTATTTCCCAGGGACCTTCATCTCAGTCCAATGGTTCATTGCCCTCATTATCTATTTCATCGAATCCAGTTAATCGTGACGGCTCTGTTGGCAACGCTGGTAACGCTGGGCAAAATGGTGCTCAGGGTACTTCTCAGTCTACCCAAAGTGTAAACGCGTCCTCGGGTCGTCCTCAGTCCAAAGACATTCCAGATTTGTCGTTACTTGCCAGAGTTCCACCACCAGCCAATCCGGCCGACCAAAACCCACCATGTAACACATTATATGTTGGAAACCTCCCCCCGGATGCTACTGAGGCTGAGCTTCGGTCGCTTTTCGGACCCCAAAAGGGATTCCGCAGATTGTCATTTAGAACGAAAAACCAGTCTTCCAATCTGAACAATGGGTCCTCTGGTCATAATCATGGACCGATGTGTTTCGTGGAGTTCGAGGATGTTGCCCACGCAACTATTGCATTGGCTGAATTGTATGGTAGGGCATTACCAAGACCCAATGGAGGAAATGGCAAGGGCGGCATTCGGTTATCCTTCTCGAAGAATCCTTTGGGTGTGCGTGGACCCGGTAACCCAAGAAGAACTTCCGCCAACCAGCAAGTTCCTCAGACTAGCAGCTCAAACAGTGGAGTGGGTAACTATGGATACGTGAACTACCATTGATTCAAAGTTTTTTTCTCACGAGAGAAGCGTCATTGTCGGGGCTAGAGGGTCGATATTCATTGCTGCATAGCCAATTTATTTGTTCAACCGTGTATAATTTCTTTAGTTTTGATGTCATTCTTATCATTTACACAAGTCATGCAGTTGAGAATGCGTAGTTTATTGATTGATATGGATGATGAAGTAGCTACACTATGATGGACCCGAGCCGGAGGAAATTGGGGGGAATGCAAAAAAAAAAAAGAAATGGAGTAATATGAGGGGCCTAAATTGGACCCGGCTAGTGTTTGATGTCGGAAAACTCAAGCACGTCCAGCGTTTTGGCGTATGCCTGAAGTAGCCAGCTGGAACTTAAAAGGTCGGTAGTCGTTGAACGTTTGGCTGGTTTGGGGTTGAGCATGTTCAAAAGCTCTATGCGAGCATCGAAGTGAATCTTTTTGAACAAAGACAAGGCTGGATTGAGGCTGGTATTGTAACTGGTGTCGTTCAATTTGTCAGCAACATCACGAAGGTGAACGGAATTAGCGGGGAAGCTTTTGATATAAAGGTCCATATTCTTGTTACGTTCGTTGCCGTAAACGTCTGCGTTCAGCCAAGGCACGGACATGAGGTAGACCTGGAAACAGACAATTCCGAGAGCCCACACATCGACGCTCTTGAAGTCGAAGGTAGAGGGATCGAAAGGCATTGCGTCGTGCTCCAACTTGTAGAGCTCGGGAGCCTTGAAAGAGGATGTCCCGCAGTATACGTCGTTCAAGTCGATCTGGTGGTCAATGCGGTGCAAGTCCAAAGAGTACCCAAAATCGTTGAGTTTGACGACACCCTTGTCGTCGATGAGGAAATTTTCGGGCTTGATGTCTCTGTGGACGACATCATGGCGGTGCAAAAAGTCCACGCCCTGAACTATTTGCTTGAAGATGGCATCCTTCAAGCTGGACGGAAGCGAGACATTCTTCGAACGGAGTCGGCACAAATAGTCCAAAAGGTCGCCGTGAGCGCAGTACTGGGTGACCAAAGATAGGAGTCCGCCCTCGGGCGACAGAATTGAATCGAGCACTTTGACGACGTATCGAGAGGAGACGCATCTGGCGAGGTTTTCGTACTCGCGGGCAACGGAGCGGGAGTACTGGGACTCGGACTGGGACGGGAGGCGCTTGATGGTTTTGATGACGGCCAAGACACAGCCGGAAGTGTCTGTGGCTTTGAAGACTGTGCCGTGGGCACCATCGAAGAGCGGTTTGCTGGAAACCTTGACCCAATTGCTCGGGCGCTGCAGGGCCGGCGGGCGGTCCGAGGGGCAGTGGGAACCGGAGGAGCCGGCTGAAGGATCGGGTCGGGATGGGACTTGGGCGGCGGTGGATCCGGGCGTCAGCATTGTGCTATGAGGATCGATTGTGGAGGATTCGGGCGATACGGATGCAGTTTAAGAAGAAAAGATGTGGATGTCGATGGGCTCAGGGCGGCGGAGGAGACGCCAATAGAGTGTGGAGGCCGTCGCGGGGAAATGAGGTACGTGCGCGAGAACAAAGGTGAGCGGCGCGGGCGTATGCAATGGAAGGAAACGGCGACGCAAAGGAGATCGGAAAAGACAGGGGGAGAGGGAAACGGAGAAAATGCAAAGAAACTGTGTGAGCGTGGGCGTGGAGAAAGATCAACACACGCATCGAATTGCGGACCGGGCGAGCTCGAGCACCCTCGGCGGCCCCAAACGCCCGGTCCTGGGCCTCAGCGTATCCATGGCCCTGGGCCGAACGGGCCGATGGGCTGCGCGCGGTGCCGCCTGGGCGCGCCAATTCTGAGTCCCATTTCTTTTGGCCCGGTGGTCTTATTTGGCTTTTCGCTTTAGGCTTTTGGCTTTTGGCTTTTCGCTTTTCGCTTTTGGCTTTTGGCTTCTGGTCCGGGCTATGGCTTCTGGTCCGGGCTATGGCTTCTTGTTCGGGCTTACGGCTTCGTGTTCCCCCCGTAATTCTTTATCTTCTCTCTCGTTACTCTCCTCTTGCTATCTTCCCTTCTCTCCCAGTCGCACCGCGCCTGGCGCCAACCGCTGCTGATGGCCCTACGCTCCGCACCATCTGTGGTCCACTCATCGTTCGGCCGACTTTCTTCACAAGAACCGCTTCCACCGCTTCGTCTCCCTTGGTTTCTCACTCGCATCTTTCATGATTCCTCGCTGGCTCCGCAGCTCATAAACAGCATCCCCCACATCCCCCGTGCCCCTCATTCACTGGCCCAATGACGCACCTCCCCACATCCGCTCTGGGAATTGGCACATCCATATCCACCGCCACGAAATTTCTCTGGGGCGACCGCCTGCAAGATGCCACAGACGAGCTTCTAGATCTCGTTTCAAAAGATTTGAAACTGTGTGCGCTGGCTTACAGTTTCTGGCTTTCACAGCAGAAGCGCTCCGCCACAAAACTATGGCCCCGGCTTCTCAATTCAAGTACCAAATCGGCGGCTCTCTTTGCGGCTGTTTTGCGTGACGACACGCTAGGCATTGACCATCTCTCGGCGCTTTATGCCGCCTACGATGCCCACCTAGCCGCTTCTGAGGCCGTCACTGTCCATCCCAAAGACCGCTTCCTTGATGTGCCGCTGCTACAACACCAGCTCGCGGCTTTTCAAGAGCTTTCCTGCCGCCTTCAGCGGGAAGTGTGCTGGCGGGCTACTCTTTTCTACGAAATGCACTCTCCCCGCTTGAAAGAACTCATTGTTCAGCTCAACCAAATGCGGGCCGCCATCAAGCACCGGGCTAAGGTCCACAAGAGTTGCATGGACCTCACCGCTAACCTAGACGCAGCAGAGAAAAATTACTCCAAGACCGGCAAGGAAAATCCGGCCCAAAAGGAAAAATGGGCCACGCTGTTGGTCTCCGAATCCGCCATCTTCGACGCCATCGACTCCAGCTTGAAGTTGGTGCTTCCCGAGCTCCTCGCGTTGGTCGAGGAATACAATGACAACTTGGTCAAGCTGGATTTGCTGCACCAGCATGAAATCGCCCGCCTTGTTTATGATAACACGCATGAGTTCTTGCAGGCATATGGGCTTCTCGACCAAGGCAACACGGCCGTTCCCGATGTCAGCGATGTGATTCTAGAATGGGAGGGGGGCTCGACGGCACTGCGCCTACAATTGGAGCTGCTTCTTCCTTCTGTGGCGGGAGATGACAAGAATGCTTTACACGAAGAGATAAATGCAAACGACAACTCGCTCAAACTTTCGAAGGCCTGGACTAAGGTCTCTCGAAAACTCGCCAGCAAAAATCACACAGTCAAGCCGCACGACCTCGAGAATGGTATCTTTGGTGAAACTATGACGGCAGATCCCATTAAGTCTTTTGTCAAATATAGCAACTCCAACAGGAACATGTCCGAAACCTACCACCCCAGCAGACACATCACGCAATCGGATTTCATTATTCCTCCGCCCACCAAGGCAAACCCGCCTCCTCTTCCGCCACGAACGCATCAATCAATTGTTACACCCGTTTCCCATAATCCAATCCCTTGTGAGCTTCCTACAGTGAGTACTGGTAGTCCTTCTGATCCCAGCTTGAACTTTGACTCTTCGAGCTCTAAACTGTCTGCTTCATCGATCAGCTCCATTGAAGATGGCATTCCCTCAGCGTCTAATAGAAGCACCACAAGCGGTGGCGATTTTGGTGATCTTACCAATTCCGCTGAGCGCAAACTACGAGAGATTTACAATCGGGAGAAAAACTTCATCAAGGAGTCTCCAGTGGACTTGTCTTCCCAGGCTATATTGAAGCTGCCTGATTCTGGTCACAATGAGAAAGCATCCATAACGTTGCAAATTCAGCGACTTGAAGTATATTTCCTGAGATTGTCTTTTCTAGATCACCCCAAAATTGTTTTAAAAGCCATTAAAGCTTTTCCTGGTGTTGAGCCTGGCGACTTATCTTTTGAGGTTGGAGATGAAGTCGAGGTCTTATTCGATCTACAACTGAATGTGATCACCCAAAGTACGACAGGCACAAACTGGTTCGTCGGTCAGATTCACAACAGAACCGATAAACGGGTAGGATTCGCGCCCAGTAATTATTTCGACTGAATGCTCACAAGAGCTCCTCGCTCATTTTATAGAATTTCTAAGTATGACTGGCAAACAATAGATGCAATGGAAATCAGTCAATCTCACAATCACGAAGCTTGAACATGGAGCTCAAAACGACGTCGGCCCCTGCACGCAAACCATTATGGAAGTAACTGCTTGTGATGAACTGTTTCAAGTTACCATTTTCCTTAAAGATCTCCCTCTTCACAGCCATACATGTGTCAAAGTCAACATACTGATCGTAATAGTAAGTGGTTGCGACGATAGGGAGCGTTTCCCATGAAAGCAGGCCCAAAACTTCAGGATCGTAGAGCCGTGACCACTGTGTGTAGTTGTGCAAAGCATAAGCCAAATCCTTGACTTGACGAAGTTCAGCATAGTCGTCGTACATGGATTTGTAGACCATTTCGCCGGTGAAAAACGCAGGAGCGTCAGACTCGAGCAAAGACGAGGTAACAACGAATTGCTCGTTTCCTTCGGCGTATCTGGTTCTTTCGGCGGCCCAGTTGGACTTTTGTTCGCATGCAGTGTTACCTCCATCACAATATATGGCTTCTTGGAACAACGCATAAAGAATGTTGGTGTCGAAGGAATCCAGGTTCTGGATGGCGGTCAAAACAGAATATGTGGGCTTTCCCGAAGCCTCTAGTGCTGCCCAGAACTCTGTGACGATTTTGTGAAGAGCATCAGTACCCCCAGAGCCGCCAAACAACAAGCCAAGAATCTGGAAACGCTCAACAGACAACCGGCCACCGTTGGGCATAGCCACTTCGTGCGACAGAAGGTAGCGCATTATCTGCTTCACGCGCAGAACATCCTGAGGATATTTGCGGTAATAGTGCAAGTTTCTTTCCCTGGTACGCTGGTATGTTTGGTGGTAGACGTTGTCTGCAATGCGGCCCACCGGAGGGATGCCTCCAGTGAGAAAGGCGCCTGCAACAGAACCCGGGTATTTCGACAAGTAGGTGAAAATGCAGAATCCGCCGAAAGACTGGCCCAACAACAGCCATTTTTTGGAGTTTCCAAGTAGCGCCCGGCGCACCCTCTCCATATCCTCGACGATGGAATCCGCCCGGAAGTTGAGTACGTACTGGAGCATTTTTTCCGTGTCTTTGCCGAATTTGTCAGCCAAGTCAGCAGCCTCGATCGGAGAGCTGAGACCCGTTCCTCTTTGGTCGTAGTATATCATCACGTAGCCCTTTTCAAGAACGAATTTGATGACGTCGGAATTGGAGACGGGCACCGGACAGGAAAACCCAGGGCCACCCTGAAGATAAGTCATGAACTTGCTGTCGTCGGGAAACTTGACCACAGACTGGATGTCGGTATGCACGGCTTTATCATACTTCTGGGTTATGTTCGTGCAGATGGATATGGTGGAAAGCACCGTCAGCAGCAGATAAGAAAGCGGCACGTCCATAGTGATACGTTGATTGAGTAGGCCATCGGCCACGAAGCCGTCTATGATTTTGAAAGACATGGCGGAGATGGAACAGAAATTGCAATTGGATTGTTTTGAGCGAACGCTGAATTATTTAAGGTGTTTCGGTGCCTTCAAAAGTGCCTGTTGCAGCGGAATTAGGTGGTGCCGTTCACGCGCGCGGAAAGGCATCGGCGCGAGATGTGGAGTAGATTCGATTCAAGAGAGGTCCAGAAGACATCGACATACCAAGAGTATTCGCGATGGAATGTCGAGAGTGGTTCACGGCTACGGCGGCTGCAACTGCAATTGACGTCACAAAGTCAATTAAGAGGTCAACCGAACGGTCAATTGCAACGTCAGCTGAATCTTCACGACCCGTTTGTCCTATTTCGTGTGTACCAACATCTATGCCCATTCTGGCATGCGCTCACCGCCATTTCTGCCTCTGGAGTTGCCACGGCCCCGGCCCCGGCCGCGTCCACGGCCACGGTGGTTACCTCTGCCTCTTCTGACGGACGCTTCGCCGAACGTGCCGATATTCAAGTCCCTTTCCTCGCTCCAGCGCATGGAGGTGCGGTCGTTTGACGAGATCGAGTCAAAAAACGACGTTTTCTTGTCGTACTTGGGCGCTCCCGCAGCATCCTGCTGCTTTTCCTTCTCGAATTTGGAATTGGCCTCTTCGAAGTCGAACGCCGTGTCAAAAGAAGGTGCGGGTCTGCTGCCTGGCTGTGGGCCAGATCTCTCTGTTCTGGTGGGTTGTTGGGAGGCAGTAGCAGATGCGGTGGCTGTCGGCTGGGCTGCGTGGGTCTCCACGGCTTCGTGGGCCGAAGGTCCGGCGGCTGGAGTGGCACCACCCGTCGGAGGCAGGCCGGCTGAGGTTGCAGTGGTCTGGGCCGGCATGCGGGCATTTTCTGCATTTGCGCTTGACGTTTTTGTGGGTACCGGGGCATTTTGGGCAGTTGTAGCTGCTGCCGAAGGTGAAGCGACGGGCGAGTGAGTGTTTGGCTGGTAGGGCACGGGCTTGACTTGGTCGATAGGGGTGTCTAAGACAGACAAGTCTTTCACGTCCGAACCACGGAACACCACATACTCGTACACGTCGCTTCCAGGCATGACCTCGAGATTGGGCTGCCCTTGCTCGGCCATTCTTCCCTCGGTTCCAAAAGACCGGACCGACTTCAAGGAGACGGTGGCATCTTCCGCCGAGATTTTGTCCAAAAGACCGACGTAGCGGAGACCTTTGTTGGAGATCAACGAGATGGTTTTGCCGATGTAGTGAGACATGTTGATGGCAGTTGCGGTGTGTAGCGACCGTGGTGATGTGGACACTCATGCTGCTTACACCCGTACACCAGCTGAATTGGAGGATTCAGAATCTGGAGGTGGCGATGTTTTTCGGGGTGTTTTGTGCTGTGTTGCAAGGCCTGGTAGCGGGCCATCTGAATACGCTCGGTGGAGTACAGAATCTTGCCATCGGGGGTTTTCGAACGTGGCTGGGTTTTCTGGCGGTTTTC
>JAKUBD010000240.1:0-14386 GCA_030563125.1 Metschnikowia laotica
CCGCTGTTCTTTTTGTCGTTCATGGTTAGGTGCTCGTCAATGACGGCAGCACCAGTCGGGCATGACTGATGACTGGTTGATGGGCGGGAAAATAGAGCAGGAAAATAGGGCACAATGCCAGTTGATGATCTCCAATTTCCTGTTGTTGAAGTGATTTTCAAAAATGTGCAGCCAGTGATAAAAGGCGGTCACAAGCGGTATTCCACAGTTCCGATGGCCACTCCGTGTCCCGTGGGGTAGACGGCGCACCGGTACACCAAGATAAGGCCGATGCGCACTGTGGCGCCGTTTAACCAGCTCCATTCTGCTGGAGGCCATTTAAATGATCCGAAATAAAAGAAGAAAAGAAAAAAAAAAATAAATGCTTACACTGCAGCATGTTCCTAAATCTTTGCTTTTTGATATAAAAAAGTAGCCACGTCAAAGCTTGGCCTTAGCTGGCAATTGGGTAGAGAGGACAGCCTTCAATTCGTTGGCGGCCTCAATGAAGTAGTACTTGAAGTGGGCGGAGTTCAAGCCGAATCCCTTCTTGCTGGAAACATTCACATGCAACCATTCGGAATTAACCAAGTAAGCCAAACCGAAACCCTCGTCAATAACTTGCGACCAGCCCCAACTTTGGAAGTACTCCGATGGAACCTGCGATGTGGACATGTACCACGTAGAAGAGTACTTGAACACAGGGTCTTTGAAAATTTCAGGCACATCTTCGCCATCCTTCAACATTTGCAGCAAACCAAACAAGTGACGGTCGACACCTTTACCGTCGGCAGCCTCGCCCAAGTATTTGACGTGTTGCTTACAAGCAGCATTGAAAGCGGCAACCTTCTCCTCGTTGGAGGCAGTGAAGCTGGTGAAGGTCTCCACGAACTTCTTGGACTCGACCGACACAGATCTACCAGTCTCGGTTCTTCCCTTCAAATACTTTCTAGTGGCGGCTGACTCGTAAGTTGGGCGGACCTTACCGGTCAACTTATAGTAGGCCAATTGCATCAACATCTGGACATAAGCATCTGGAGAAACCTTGAACTGCTTGATCAAGTTCTTACCGTAACCGTGAAACTGGACCACCTCGTGGTCAAGAGCATCGATGGTTTGTGCAAACTTTTGCTTTGCTGCAACAATGTCACTCTTAGTCTTTGCAGTGAGGTCGAAAGGCAACACAGAAGGCAACTCTGGAACAATGTCGCTCAAGGGAGCGGAGGAGACATAGATCTCGCTTGCAAGATCAGCAGGATTTTCTTTGGAGATGAGCTGCAAGATGGTGTTGTTCATTTGCACCGTTGGGGTGGCATCCATTCTAGAGTGCTCACCCAAGAAACCCGAGTTACCGTTTTTGGAGACGAAAAATTCCAAAGGCTTGTCGAAGAATCTGTTTTCTCCGTCACCGTGCCAGCAGTTCTTGGCCTTCTCCTCAATGGTGACAGGGTTGTTGTTGTCGAGACAGATAATAAAAGAGGAAGCAAAAATGGTCTCGAAAGAAGCCAGGTTAACAGGGGACTTTTGCATTTCCTCGTAAGTCAGCAAGTACTCATCTCTGTTCAAAGAGGTGAGTGCACCCACGCCCTCACCACGAGGAACATTGGCACTCACAACAGTGGTCAAGTGCACCAATTGCTTATAGATTTCAGCCTTGGACAAGGGCTCACCGTTCTTGTTGTGGTGGTACACCTTGTAGAAGTTGTTGTTCAACAAAACTACAAAGTATCTGTGCTCCTCGGGCTTGTACATCTTGGTGACGTCGCTGCCAACAGCAGGAACTCTGGAGTTGTTGAACATGTAGTGGAAAGCGTTCATACAGTATGGGTTACCCTTAATGATTTCAGGATCCAAGGTCTCGGTCTCCACTTGGACGGAGAACTGAGTGGCGTAGTACGCGAGAAGAGTGGCCTTCAACAATTGGTTCTTACCGATCTCGTTGGTGACGTCTTTGTGGTTGAAGAAGTAGGAAACATATGGCACCACAGGGTCTCTGTATGACATGTAGGCATAGTCGTCCCAGAACTCTGCAAGCCAGTTGTCCTTACCCTGGGCAAATTCTTCTAAGCGCTTCTGCAAGACCTCACCTTTTCCACCAGGTCTGGCAAACTCCTCCACAACTGCGGTTGTGGACTGGAGCTGCTTGGGAGAAAGATATGGCTCAACAGATCTGACATACTTGGAGCATGTCTCGGCCAAGGTTGGAACCGGCAACTTTGGAAGTTGAGCCTGGTATTTGAACAAGTCGCCCTTAGGAACAGAGGAGGAAAAAGTTCTTGTCATTCTTTGTGCTGTCTTGAGCATTGAGAGCAGTGGATGGTATAAAAGAGCTCAGCCTCGAAACTTTAAGCGTGAAAGAGTGGCTATTTATTCTGAGCAGATAATAGGAGCAAGGAGGGAAAAAAAATTCGAACCTAGGTGTCAGGAATGTCCGGGGCTTAAATGTGCGTTCGGCCGCGTATTTTGTGGGGTCCGGCGGAATCTACCGAGGACGCAGGAGATGTTAATCCGGCCACCATAAAGCGTTATCAGAGGGAGCAAACGGGCACCGGCTGTGGGGAACGCATATCCAATCAACCAATGGCACTGGCACTTACTTCTAAAAGTCTTTTGCTCCTTGCCACCCTGGTTTTCGCCCTATAATTTTTGAAACATGCTTCCTCGGATGAACGGCAGATTTCACAGTCCGATTATTGTACACAGGACCACAAAGTACCGTGGGTTGTGCAATGAGGTTCGGCTGATCCGGACTAAGTGTCCGAGGCCTCCATGAGGCCGAAACCGTGTAGTATGCGTTGATTGACGGAGATGGCACCATGCCAGCTTGAGTGTCTTGAAAATTACACAGCCTATGTTACTTCGCGTGGCGGAGCTGCCCATGTGTATTGTCCGCTGCAGGAAAAACCTTGTTCTCCCCACGGTCCAAAAGGACAATGGCTGCCAATCATCTGGCCACGAAATTTATCCGCTTACTAGTATGACAGCTTAGAGTTTACGACGGGATAGGACGACAGATGGTACATGGAAACGGCGGAGTTTTAGGCCCGTACCTCTCGCGGTCGGCAGCGGCTAAAGCGATGCTTAGCGACCAACCGGGCCGATCTAGTGGGAACAACAAAAGCTAACGCGTTGCAGTGTCACAGCATAGGTCGTGAATAATGGCACTTTCGCTTATAAACGCGATAGCAACGCTAATTCTCGTTTGGTACTCCGTCATTCTCGCCGCGGCTGTCGGCGGCTTTCGCAGCATCATCACGAAGTTTTTCAGACCACCATCTACAAATAACGTCACTGATGACAACCTCGAGCCTGTGACCATTATCAGGCCAATCAAGGGTATTGATCCCGAGTTCGTTTCTTGTCTTGAACTGTCGTTCTGCCAAAACTATCCCGTATCGAAGGTCCAGATCATTTTCTGTGTGTTCGACGAGCACGACGAGGCAGTGCCCACGTTACGCATGCTAGCAGCAAAATACCCACATGTGGACTGTCAGATTTTGATATCGCAGCCGGGTCAAGATCACTTCGGCCCGAATCCCAAGGTGAACAATCTCGTCAAGGGTTTTTTGGCGGCAAAACACGATCTCTTGTGGATCATGGATCTGAACGTGTGGGCGTCTGCAAATCTCCTCAGAAACTCTGTTGCTGCGATGAACAACAACACAAACTGCGGCGACCCAGTGGGCGGCAGCCGGGATGTCAAGTTGGTCCACCACGTCCCGTTGGCTCTTGCCTTGGATTCTCTGGAGTTCGGCCGAGGAAGTCTATTGGACGAGATGTTTCTTTTTACGTCGCACCTGAAGTTCTATGTCAGCTTGAACAACTTGGCCATCGCTCCATGCGTCAACGGAAAGTCGAACATATACCGTCGCTCCGACTTGGACTACGCCGTGTCTTGCATTCCATTGCAAAACTCTCCTTTCTTCCACGAGCCGCTAGTCATCGAGGATGCCAGGAGAATCTCCCAAAAGGGCCCCGGCCATTCCATCGAATTTTTCGCTCGGTACATCGGCGAGGACAACATGATTGGCATTGCACTCTGGGACTACTGCAACGGACGCACTGCGTTGACGGGCGACGTGGTGGTCCAGCCGTTGCAGTCGTTTGACGAGTCGAACTCTTCGAGCGAATACTTTAACCGGCGCGTGCGCTGGCTCAGAGTCCGCAAGTACATGGTGCTCGCCGCCACATTGGTTGAGCCAACTACAGAATCCATTGTTTGTGGGCTCATGGGCACGTTTGCTCTTTCTGTTTACCTTTGGGACCGCCTCTTTTCCTGGAAGTTCTTCTGTTTCCACATGACGTGCTGGGTCTTGAGCGACTACTACCAATTCACCGTGTGGACGCAAAACATTCACCAGGCCTCGGGAATCCCGCTGTGGATCAGAAGCGCCAAACCATTATGCGGCCGAAAGTGGGAGTGGCTTCAGATCTGGCTCATGAGAGAGGCGTATGCGCTACCCATCTGGATTGCCGCCATGATAGGCCACGAGATAAACTGGAGAGGCAAGCCGTTCAGAATCCGGAAAGACTTGTCAGCGGAGGAGCTCTGAGCTGACCAGAAGCACTTGTATATAAAAATTGCATGGCCGAATGTCGGAACTTGGATGTTCACATGTGCCTTGCCCGTGCCCAGGGCCCTGTCAAGGGTGGGAGGCATGCATGCCGGACCGGATACTGTTACCCCACATGCGCGTGTGATAGCTGGACCAGCCAACAAAAATCAACTCTTCTAAACATCTACACGTCAACGAAATGATCCAATTAAAGGGAAAAAAAGCATTGGTTACCGGAGGCTCGGCCGGCCTCGGAGCTGCAGTGTGCAAGCAGCTCGCCGCTGAGGGCGTCGATTTGGTGATCAACTACGCCAATTCCAGGAGCAGAGCAGAGGACTTTGCCGAGCAACTCCGGAGCGAGTATTCAGTAAAAGTTTCGGTGATCCAGGCCGATATGTTCGCAGGAAACGATGCGGCGGTCAAATTGGTTAATGATACCAAGGAAGCGTTGGGTGGCTTGGATATCTTGGTATCGAACGCTGGCTGGACCAAGGTGGTGCCTTTCAGCGACTTGAACGAGCTTGACGACGAAATGTGGGACAAATGCTTCCAAGCAAATGTCAAAATGCACTTCTACTTGTTCCGGGAGGTCAAGAAGATCTTCGACGGCAACGCAGAGGGTGGCACGTTCATTGTTTCGGCATCGGTGGCCGGCCGCATGGTGTATGGATCCAGCATGCCCTATGCTGTCAGCAAGGCGGCTTTAATCCACTTGGTTCGTATTCTCTCCAAGTCCCAGGGACCAAAGGTGAGAGTGCATGCCGTGTGCCCGGGGCTTCTCATGACTGAGTGGGGTCAGCGGTTCCCACCGGACCGCATCGAGGCCACCAAGAAAAGATCGCCTTTGAACGAGCTCCCAGATGTCGACGAAACCGCGGCTCACTTCGTGTTCCTTTGCAAGACCGCCACGTCCACAGGTACAATTGTGGGAATGGATGCCGGTATTCTTCCATGAGACCTGGTGGTGCGCTGTGCTGACGTAATCACGCTTGAGCTCATCACACCGGTGTGATGGCTACTTCACGCAATTGTGCCGCCGCCAGTCGGTACCACAAACCGGCGACATTATCAGGCCTGGTCCCGGCTGTCCGATTGACTTAAACTGTTTTGGAATAATCCAGGCGCTTTTGGACGATCAAGACATTCCAGCCTTCTGTTTCGCAGTCACCCCTGTGCTGCCCTCAGCTAACTACGGACGCCACCGACAAAAACCAACTGAAGTAGCAGTCACCAAGACAGCAGATCTAATGAACAGGACATTTTGCAAGACGCTCATCAGCCGTTTCTGGCCTTTGTCGTAGCTCACGTAAGACGGAAGAAGGTGCTGGAAAAAGATGGCCCCATCTGCAGGCACTCGCAGAGCATCAGACTAAAGGAAAGAAATTTATCATCTTCTAGCAATGAAAAGAACAGACCCTCTTCCATCACAATCCGCTGAAGACAAGAGAATCCGTATCGAGATGGCCAACGAAGAAAACCAGAACCAAACCCAACAAGGCGACACTTTTTCCACCGTGGGCTCACAAGCCCAAACCGTGGACAGTTCTGTGGTTGACACCGGCAACGCCGATGCACAGGGCCACCCTGTCCAAGAAGTGGAATCCATGTGTATGAGCTGTCACAAGAACGGTGTGACCCGTATGCTTCTTACCAAGATTCCTTTTTTCCGTGAAATCATCATCATGTCCTTTGAGTGCCCTCACTGTGGGTTGAAGAACTCCGAGATTCAACCAGCTGCCCAGATCGCCGAGAAGGGTTCCCGCTATGTGTTGAAGATTGAGTCTAAGACTGATTTCAGCAGACAAGTTGTCAAGAGCGAGACCGCCACCTGCGTGTTTCCTGAGCTCGAGCTTGAAATTCCTCCAGAGAGAGGTCAGTTGACCAATGTCGAAGGTTTGCTCTCTGAAATGGTGCAAAACCTAGAAAACGACCAGCCCGCCAGAAAGGAGGCCCAGCCGGAGGTTTTTGAGAAACTTGAGGCATTCATCAACAAGGTAAAGTCTTGCTTAAACGCTGACGAGGGTTCCTTGCCCTTGAACTTCTACGTTGACGATCCAGCCGGAAACTCCTGGATCGAGTTCGTCCCAGACCAGCCTTCCCACAAATGGTCTATGTACGAGTACAACAGAACGGCCGAACAGAACGTTTTCCTTGGCCTTATCTCCGCAGATGACGTTGCAAAGCATAAGATGCTCGAGAGTGAACAGAAAAAGGCAGCAACCGGTTCCAATGTCTCATCCTCTCTCGCCAATGACAACCCAAAGAGTTCGGGCTTCTCTTCTGTGGACAACGATGACATCGAGAACTTGTCAAATGAGGTGCAGACATTCCATGCCACCTGTTCCTCTTGCTTCCAATCTTGCCAAACCAACATGAAGACGGTCAATATTCCTCACTTCAAGGATGTCATTATCATGTCCACTGTCTGTGACCATTGTGGATACAAGTCTAATGAGGTCAAGACCGGTGGAGCTATCCCAGAAAAGGGAAGAAAGGTTCTGCTCAAAATCACTGACCCAGAGGACTTGGCAAGAGACATTTTGAAGTCCGAGACTTGTGGTCTCAAGATCCCTGAATTAAACCTTGATTTGACTCCAGGTACTTTGGGTGGTAGATTCACCACCATAGAAGGTTTGATGTCTCAGGTTTATGACGAGTTGCACACCAGAGTGTTCTCCCAAACCTCTGACTCCATGGACGAGGAGACTAAGCAAAGATGGACCAGCTTTTTTGCAAAGCTTCAAGATGCCACTGAAGGTAAAATCGGCTTTACGGTCGTCATGGAAGATCCTTTGGCTGCTTCTTACGTGCAAAATGTTTATGCTCCTGACAACGACCCACATATGGTTATTGAGGATTACGAGAGAACCCACGAGCAGAATGAGGACTTGGGCTTGAACGACATGAAGACCGAATAAGTATCGAGCAGGAGTAGTGAATTGTATTATAGAATGTATTTAAGATCACGTAAATCATGACGTCATATCCTTTAATGTGCTGTATGCGATGATGATGAAGGTGATGGTAAAGATGATGATGATAATGAAGAAGAAGAAGATGGTGATCGAGATGATGATAACGATGATGGTGGTAGTGATGGTGCTGATGGTGGCGATGATGCTGCTGGTAATGATGCTGATGACAAGGCTCTAAATAGTTCGGTCAGGATCTCGCCTCTTTTCCATTTCTGGTATCTCCACTTGCAAATATAGGCTTTGAGGTAGTTATTGGCCCGGATTCTGTGCATCTCAGCAAGAACCTTGCTGTGCAATAAGCGAGCTTCCAAAAAGTCAATCAACACAAGACATTGTCCAGGATCAAATGAGCTGTACATCGCAACCTGCGTGATGAGTCTCGAGAATGATATGCCTGGTTCTTCGTGCAACTTCATATTGACCGTGGCTTCCCCCATGAATTGATCATAGATCATTCTTTTCGTTTTCGCCCTGTCGTAATCGAGTGATGACAAAGTCTTTTGCAATGCCTCGAAATCAAGTGAGACATCATAAGGATTGAAGTCATCGTAGCGCTTGATCCAGGAAAGTTCAATGTCCTTGATTCCCATATTGAAAAACGGCTGAATGCCCAAGCTTAAGGCACCTCTCAAATCATTGAACAATTCGGGTAATTTGGACGCATCAATGAAGCCCGTGCCGCGAGAATCAAACTTGAGCCAGCTAGCCTTGAATTTTCTGATCTCAGGGCGATAAATAAGTTGAAGATATTTGGACCCACCAGCAATATAATTGAAGTTATCCAAAATCAAAGAAACGAACAAGTTCAACATAATGTACATCGAAATGACGTTCCAAGACATGAACAAAAGGTAGGCATACTGTTTATTTCCACAGTCTGTAGAGCCATCTTCGGTGGTTCTGACACAAAACGGCTCCTCCAAAGTGAAGTCATCCATGATGTAGTTCCAACCCTCACCAAATGAGCATCTAAACAATAAGATCAATGCTTTTGGAACTGATCTCACATTGATGTTGCCAGAAGTATTTGGACCGATTTTCGTTGATCCAAACACCTGGTTCAACGCAATCGCGTAAACAAGAAAGATGACGAACCATGTGAATAATAAGGAGAATAATGAAGGGAAGGATGCAGAGCCGAATTTCATGAGTTGGTTCAACCTGTCGCTCCTCTGGAACACGAAGATCAAGAGTCCTGTTAAGAACAATTTGTTAAAATTTGCAAAAATTGTGTCCTTATCAATCGCGTAAACCAATAAAGATGTTTGCCATGCTCCATAAGAAACAAAGAAAAACACCATGTTCCATCTATTGGCCGAGAATGTTCTCAAGGTTTGAGCAATAACTTGCATCATGCAATCTGCAAGAAAAAATGAAGATGAAAAAACGAAGAAAGCATTTTTCGGGGTCTCCAGAATGATATCTGGATATGACTCCATGAGAAGAGCAAAGGCATGTAAGATCAAGACAATGTTCAAACAGCTGCTCCAATACTTATTTTTCTCGATTGACATTTTGTAGCAGAACCTTTTCAAACTTTTCAAAGTGTTTATATCCATACGCTTGGATGGCTTGACCTGTAGCAAAAATTTCTTGACGTGGTACCATTGGATCTGATTTCGCGTCAAGTATGCCCGTCCAGTGACCTTTGCGTAATTGATGATAATGACTGACACAAACAAGGTCAAGATAAAAACAGTGCTCACGAAATTGAAAAGGATAATAAACAACCCATTGACGGGACTTGCAAACATCCTCTGAGGACTTCCCACGCCAGTGCTCTGCATGACATTGATGAGAAGGTCAGTCCAACCTTCCAAAGACACAATTTGATAAAATGCCGAGAAAGAGGATGAAAAATCGTCCATGTTTAGATTGGGATCTACCCATACATTCGGGCTGACAATTTCCCAGTCAAAAACTTCATTTTCAAACTCATTGAAACACTCGGACATATTGGACGAGCCATCAAGACAATACCCTAACCTTCCATTGAACACGTTTAATCCCCAAATGGAAAAAGGAAGCAATAATGTGAGGGAGATGATAGCTGCACTGAGAATCTTTCCAAAACCAGAAATCATAGTAAAGTGAAAATTATTTTTGGCTGTTTCACTGATGGTGAGTAATCTCAACGCTCTCAAAGCTTTCATTCCCCTAACAATTCTCGTCAAATCACCATCGCTTTCTAAGAATGCAATAAACTCAATCCAAAGAGAAACAAGTGCAACAAAATCAAGCCAATTCCATGGTGATCTTGAATAAGCATTAGGAGTAAACAATAACCCATCGGCAATCACCTTGATAGAGAATTCAATAGTGAATATGATCATAAACACAGAATCCAAATAGAAAGTCCAATTCCATTTTCCATATTTGGCGTCTGCCGCTTTTCTGTATAAAGGTGTTAAGTAACAGGCAGTCACAACAATTCCAATAGTTGAGAGAAGCATGACAGCCGAAAACAACTCACTGACCGTTCTGTTGGGTTCAACGCCATCAACTCTCTCTCCATGGCTAGAAGGCACTATTTTTTGGCAAATTCTTCTCAATTTATGTCTCGGTGTGAGCATGTAAAACACTATGTTAAAATTCGGATTGCGGCGCAAGTATTCATCTTGCTTGGTGATCAAGTTTTTTCTTTCATCAATCACCTCTTTGGCAAATGTTGCTGGGTCAAAGTTCTCGACATCGGTCTGTTTCTTGACCTTGGAATAGAATGGGTTTTTAAGTAAAATTTTTACTTCTTTTTGTCTGTCAGAAAACCATTTATGTAAATAGTTTTTGTAGACCTTCGTGCTTTCGGATGGGTTGACAGGCTCTACTTCCTCCTTAAGAAACTCATTGACAGCACTTCCACTAAGCAATAAATTCGTCACCGCTCTTTCGATATTCTTTTCCTCTCTGCTTTTGAAAAACTTGTTTTTCAACTGATGAGCCCATCCCGGTCTTACCCTGACATTTTCGAGTCTATTTGTCATATCATCAATAAATTGTCTTAGCTGATGTTTTCTTCTTCCTTCCTCCGAGATTTCTAACGATTTGGCAATGACAGCGATAAAGACATTCATGATAACCAGATTTGACATAATAAACCAAACAATGATTATCACAGAGCCAAATGCACGTTGCACCACATTTTTCGCATAAACTTGTAGTTGAAACATGATTTCCGCCCAGTTCTCCGTACTAGTGACAACATATAGAGTCATCAATGTATTGGGCAATGTATGCATTGCAAATTGGACCTCATCCACATCCAGTAATGGAACCGCAGATTCAAAGAACCGGGATACAATGATGCCGCTCAACCCCAAGAGGATAAAAAAGAACAAGGAAAGATCATAGATCGGTTTTCCGTTTCTAATAATCTTGAGCCAAAGGTCAGATGTAATCTTAAACGAAGCAACCACCCGATAAAATCTTGCAATTTGAAACACTGATAGCCAATAATAAACTTGTCCTAAGCCTTCTTTGACAGGACCGAGAATTATTATGGATGTTATGATCGCAAGTAGAAGATCGAAACAATTTTTGCGAGACATGAAAAATACTCTCCATTGTGGCAAGTAGAACGCGAACCGAAGGACCATCTCTAAAAATAGTATGGCGGTATAAACAGACTCGGCAACATAAAGAATGTGTGATCGAGAATCAGACATCGAAAACTCTCTAAAGGTTTGAGTAATGATGGATGCAATTATCACGACCACGAAAATGAATTCAAACCGGTAATAAATACTCAAGAGGGGTTTGCGGTCAATTAATTGTTGAACCTGGCCCCCGTGTAGCTCTTCATTAAAGAGCCAGGTTTTGAGAGCTGTCATCTGTTTTCCAGACTTGCGAGATTTCTCCAATTTTTTTGCGTCTTCCATTTGAGTGATTTTGAAGGAATTGACTATCACGGCAGTGAAAATATTCATCAACCACACATATAGTAAGTATATGCCGAAAATGAAGAAAAGTGCAGCTCCAATGTTATCAGTATCCATGGTGTCATACATGATGTTCGAAAAGGTGTTGACACTGATCATCACGAAAACCATTTGCATGGACTGAAGAATGTTGTCAAAACTGATAGTGCCGTCATAGGGATTTTCTCCACTCTTGCAAACGGAGTACATGGGACATCTATAACCTTTGATTTTACCGGAGCTAGTTCCGTCAGCATTGAGGTAAGCTTTTGCTTCGCCGTCGAGTCCAATGTAAGATCCACAGTACTGATTTTTGTTCACATAGGTCTCACTCGGATCGTCAGGATTTGTCCATACACATGTTCGAGTCAAAGAGGATTTGAAAGACTGCACACCGATGATACCAAATATAACCCAGAAGCAAGCAATAAACACACCAACGTCTATAAGCTGAGGAATTGAGGACTGGCATGCACGAAGAATAATGTTGGTTCCAATTGTAAGATTGCAAAGACGAAGTATACGGATCACTCCCAATGCCCTGAAAATAAGAAATTTGTGTTTAGCATCCCACCTTTTGGTGGATAACAAAACTCCAATCCAGAAAAAGGCTATGGAAATAAAGTCCAATCTTTGCCAATTGCTCCGAAGAAACGCCCTGTGGAGATTCATCTCATTCACTTTTTCCCCGACATTGTGTGTGCTCCAGTAGGATTTCACGAACAGATTATCGGCGTCATTTTGTATACTCGCTTGACTCAACGGCACTGCTGATCTTCGCCTTCCTAAATAGGCTGAAGCGAACTCTTCTTCTCCTGTAGTATGATTATGGCCAGTGTCTTCCTGAGACACTGAATCATTGATGGAGTAGAAGGAAGATGAGCTGTGAGCCGTGTCATGAACCGTTGGTCTTTTGTCGTGTTGTCTGCTGTCCTTCTTGTCCATATCTTTAGGCTTACCCATGTGTTTGAAGGGGAACAAAATATAGAAGTTGTTCATGAGGAAAGAGATGAAGCGACTCTTAGTAAAATTGATGTGACTCCTAGGATATTCGAGGCCAAGGTTTTCGAACATGATTTTGTCATCATAGAGACCGAATGCTATTATTTTTGCCAAAATCTCAAATGTATAAATAGCGTTGATCGCTAAAAGAACGTAATCAACCCATGAATAGCCATTTATGACATAGCTGTGAGTCTGAACGGGGTTCCATTGTTGGACGGACAAAAATGTTGTTTGCATGAGGATCAAGAATAGAATAAAAGTGTTGGTATGCTTGTACGTGACGAATTCATAGCAGAAGATTCTGATTCGAGATTGTGAGTCGAATAAATTCAAAGACTTTCCATGCAAATATAGCTCACGGTATTCTTCCGGAGAAGCGGCTGTGGCCGAAGCAGGCTTGGGGGTTGATGGCTCTAATCCAGGAGAAACAGGAGCCAAGTGACTGCTTCCAAACACTCCTATCGGGTCGGCAAAAGGACTCGTGTGCGGCGAATGTGGAGCGCTAACTGGATCCCTGCGAGATGTCACCCGCAGAATCGGCAGAGGTAGCGAGGGAGAAGAAGAGTGGATTTCCGGAGAAAGATTTTGGTTCTCGATTAACATGCTCGACCGGCGAGACACCGCGTCCACTGTATCGTTGGCAAATTGCGACGAGGCATCTTTGGCCGCAGACGGCGTAGGCGGATTCGTGGTTCCGGCAATTCTGTCGGAGATTCGGGAGAGCATTCCCGAGAGTTTCGAAGGTGATTCAGGTGATTTGCTGGTGGCCAAGCTGTCGTGCAGCGGAGCAGTTGGGTGGAGGTAGGGGCCAGCTTCCAAATCTTGAGGGGACCTGTTGCGGGTGACGTGGGGCGAGAAGCCCGCTGTATCGAGTGTGATCATGGGAATGTCGTTTGTTCTGTCGACTCGTGGACTGGGGGAAGGCAGCTCCCAGCGTGGTAGGGACATGTTCTTGGCGTTTGGCGTGGGGTAGCTCAGCGGAAACTCACCGAACCACAGCGTTCCGTAGAGAGGACGCTCGTCGTCAGCCTCGGCACTGGAGCGGTCGTCGGCGTCGTCTCGCATCCACCTGCAGCCATTGCCCATGGCGCCTAGCGCAAGTCCGAGCTCCTTTTGGACTGAATCGGGATCATTCAAAAACGTATCTTGTAATACTTCGTGCGAATCGAAAGGAATGCTGGTGTTTGGATACCCCATGTCCTGGAGCGACCTGTGGAGGATGCTATGACGGTGCGATCCCCCTTCCTGCGCTCGCCGTCTATGTTCTGGGGTTCTGAGTTCGGGGTCATGATCTTCCAAATCCCCATCATGAGGTAGTAGGAGCAGGTCGCGGTGTTGGTTGTGGGTTGAACGGCCTGACATCCGGGATATTTGATGTTCGGCACCTATGTGCTCCGGTTTCCTGTGTTTCTGGTGTTTCTTGCGGCTTTTGCAAATTGTCCGGGCCGGTCTGGACGTGTGTGCTTTTTCAAGGTGGGTTATGGCAGGCGTTATCTGCTGTGGCGATGGTTGTGTGAGGCGCGCGCTCACTTGGCCTGCCTCAAGTCACCCGCGCCTGGAAAGCTGACTGCGCTTAGCAGGAGGTGCCTTCAGCCTCGTCTTTTGCCTAAAAATAGACCTTCTTTGGCCCCAAACTGGGATCAGAGTTTCCCTCATTTCCATTCCTCTCACAACTGCACTTGTTTTTTTCGTCTTTTTTATATTTTTTTTTTAGGACCTTTGTTTGCGCTGCTTCGATTCATGGCACTCCTACATTTGTACAGTCAAAATCAGTCCGCCCCACGGCAGTTTTCTGTAACTTGCCGTGGCATTTGGCAATCCGAAATGAGCTCTGAGACAGCCGATTATCGTCTGCACGATTCTGCTGGCAACAATCGCCGTCGACCGGGAACCCGGAGGTGATTGGGAGTAGTGAACCCGTACACCAAAACCACAGTGCGCGGCGTCCTCCTCCAAT
>JAKUBD010000241.1:0-14371 GCA_030563125.1 Metschnikowia laotica
AGGTTTGTGGATTTTTGGCTAGCCATTGCAGTTCGCAATATTGTCCCTGGGTGGCATTTGTCACAAGCAAGGTAAACAGCCACCTCGTCCTCCTGGGTCGGTTGACAAAAAGACGATGTTCGGTCCGCACCACCATAAACACAGAAGAGGAGAGCCAGCAACCGAAAGGCGTCCCGGGGCTTAATCAAATAAAAACGAATTACCAACAACAGCAGAATGAATTATAGCTATATATCCGGGGCACCGGCCGCAGCCTGCGACTCCGTTGACCGGCTGAAGCAAGTCACGTGCACACATCTTTTCCTTTGCCTCCAGCCCGGTCCACGGAACACCGGCTATTCCATCTGCGGAGACCAATTGTCAGAACTCACCGGCACAGATCACGCTGGCTTATAACTTGGGCTCGAAAACTCCATCATGTCTGCCAGAATCCCCTCCTCGTTCGATGGCCGTGTCCACGATGAATCGTATGTTAAATGGCTCCACTGTCCGAAATGCACTCACTAACAACACAGCGAGATGGATACGCTAGAAAGAATCAAGTTCAAATGTATGCAACAGCCTTTTGTTCCGATCGGAACTCTCTTGACCACGGTTGCAGTTATGCTTGCTGCCAAGTCGCTCAAGCAAGGCCGGAAGGCTGACACCCAGAAGTATTTCAGATACAGAGTCGGGTTCCAAGCCTTCACTTTGGTGGCTTTGGTGGCTGGAGGTTACTACTATCAAAAGGAGACATCCGAACAAAAAAAGACACGCGAAGACGTCTTGAAGGAGAAGGCCAAAACCAGAGAAAGATTGTGGATCGAGGAGTTGGAGAGACGTGACCAAGTTATCCAGGAGAGGAAGAAACGTTTGGAGGATTCCAAAAAAGAGCTTCAGCGTGTGGCTCAGCAAGGTTTTCAACAGGAGTCTTCGACTTCGACTTCGTCTTCGCCTCAACAGGACACTGGTGAGTCTGCTTCCAAGTCGTGATCTACACATGCCGTCTGGATGTAAAACTTCTTGTCTTCGTTACACTCGAAGCCATCTTTATTGTACATAGTTAATGTTTGAACTGTTTGGAAAGTGACGTGGGTGTCATTGGGGCTTGGGCCATGTATCCAGCTCCAAACGGTGCTCGGCTCATTGGAAACTCAGGCCGGAGCTCATGAGGGAACCTAAGCGCAATGTGACTTTGTAGCATGCGTAGTCTTTCTGTTGGAAGTGACATTAGAATAAGGGAAAGTAGTTGTTCCTTCGAGTGGAAATGTCACCGTCCCATCTCTGATGTTACAACTGCACGTGACCTCACATTCGGTGCTCGTCTGCATGCGCGATAAGGCATCTTGAAATCTGGAAACTCAGATGGGATTAGTTTTCGATGCCCTGTAGTTTGTACTGTTTGGCAAAGTCAAACAAACCGTCCATCATGGCGATAATTCCCAGATTGCCGGAGTCTGATTGTTTGGGTTGTTCGGAGTAAATCGCCTGCACCTGGGACTGGATCTTGATCAATCCCTCGGCGGCAATCAAATCATTAATCGTAAGAAGCAAAAGTGGAGAAAAGTCGTTGTACCATCTGTGATTCCACACGAGTAATTTTATGCTGCCCTCAAGAATTTTCTCGTTGAGCTGCTGGAGAGTTTTGGCGTAACTTTTGACGCCATTCTTTGTCGACTCCGTCACGTTGGTTTTGGACACTGTCTTGTTTCTCTCCTTTTGATAATATTTCAAGATCTCCTTTTGTGACGTGGCTGAGAACCTGTCGCGCAATGCATTTGTGAAAGCAACCGAACCTTCTTTGTAATGCTTTAATCTAAATGCAACTTGGCCCAACATTTCCCACTCCAAGGTTGTTTTCTTGTACTCCATTTGCTGTGCTTGAAAGTGCACATATTCGGCTTGCCACATGGTGTAGATTCTCAAGTCTTCGTACAACAACATGAACAAATTATCGAGCCATCTCTCACAAAGTCTCTTGTTCTTTAAGTCATACTCAGACGTTCCGTTTTCAGGAATATCCTTCACGGGCGACTTAACCGCATGGGTGGAGGCGTTATCAGAAACCTCCATAGGGGGTTCGGTAGTATCATCTGCTGTATCTTTGCCTTCAGCTGGTTCCTGTGGCAAAGGCTTTGAGTTCTTGCTCACGCCTGCGCCGTTGGATTTCTCCTTGCGATACTCCTCCTCCATAACGAACACCTTTGCACGATGCTTCAAAAGAGCCTCCCATCCAGTCTTCACAACTATATCGGTAAGAAGATCATAAGCTTCGGCGAATGTGGACTTCAAGTTCGCGGCCGGCAAGTTAAGAAGTTGCAGCTCAATGCTCTTGTGCTCTGCGGCAATGGCAGTACTTTGCAAGTTGGTCACTTCGTCCAATGTCACGTCAACAGGCGAAGGCAAATGCAACTCATCAGGCCCGCCTTTTAATGTGATGATTCTGCGCAAGAAAAATTTGTCTTTATGAGAGTTCATTGGGCACGAATTCAACGTGAGCAAGGCGTTTTCAAAGTCGTTCATCTTCGTGTATACCCGCACCAATAATGCCCAGGTCTTGAAGTCAGACGGAGACGCCAGGACCGCTTTCTTAGCAAGATGCAAGGCCAAGTCATATCTCTTCTTCTCTAGCAAGAACTGCGCCTCTAACACCAACATCTCGTGGTCACGTTCGTTTCTGGTGATACCCTGGTGGATGACTTGTACAGCTTTCACCTCCTCGTCCTTCATCAAGTAGACCTTTGCAATAAGGCAGTCGACAGAAGGCTCTTTGGATCTAAAGCTCTCTAAGACCTCTAGCGCAGCATCATACAGCTGTGTCAACTTCACACATCTGAGGAAGCCGCTGACAAGATAATTGGAGGTCAATGTGGGTGTAGGGCTCTCAATTCCACAGCCTAATTTCGGACCGGACCAGAAAAGGGTTTTAAAAGCGTTGATGAAGTTAGCCAACAACTCCTCAGATACCTTCCCATTGATGAAGGGGTTTTCGCGGCGGATCTCGACCAAACCGCCCACTTTGTTGGCGTCGTCATCGTCATCGTCAAGAAAACAACGCACCATGGAGGATGCAAAGGTCTCGAGCCACAAATTGTCGAGCTCTGTTTCGGACAAGTTTTCCTGGATGAGCTTGCCGTTGCTGGCCACGATCTGTGTCTCAAACTTGCCAGGAATGTGGACGGTAACACGCATATCGACCTTGGAAAAGGCATTGAATGCACAATACGTCAATTCGGGCACTTTCCAGTGTTTCTTCTCACCAAACCAATACTGAGACTTGCTGGAAATCAAGGTCGCCAACGCCTGCAAATGGGCGGCAATGGAGGCGGAATTCGACGTGTCAACGCCGGTGAAATAAAGAAACGTGCTTTGGTCAATTTTTTTTGATTGGCTGGACATCTTGTGAATGTTGCAGAGATCAGCAGGGCCGAGATCAGTGAAGGATTGTAAACGGCTGGTTCTCTCTACGACCGAGGAGCCCACATGGTCTTCAACGGCTCTGAAAGAGGTTAGTAAAAGTGCGGGGGAATTGAAACGGGTCGACTTACTCTGGGAGCGAAGCTATGGATTTGGTGAACATTGCACGGTGTATCGTTTCAACAGGCTGCTGCGTGGTGAATGGTGTTGGCATGTCATGGAGAGACCGGACTGCACACAAACCGCGGGTATTAGACAGGCTGGGCTGTGGGCTCTGGGCACACGTGATGAGAGGAAGGAAATGAAAGGTGGGAATGGTGTAAGGAAGAAGGTGGTGGATGGTGGTGGTTATTAGCAAGAATTTACGAAAACTCAACAAGAACAAAGGAGGCCAAAGCAAAAATAAACGTAGCATTAATATTAGACGGCATGCTCGATGCCAGCACGCCGCATAAATGACCAGAAATGATGGATGTACAGCGATAAATTGAACGGAGAGGCGACGACAAGGCTCACCAGCCGCATCAAGCAGCGTGCTTCTTGCGCTGGCTGTCTTCGTCCGCAAGCTCCTCATCCAAACTATCCCAATCTTTAGCTGTGAGACAGTACTTCTCAGGAGGCAAGTTGAGGCCCCATTTGGGGATCACCGGCGGGAGACTCTTGGAGTTTCGCTCGTGAGCCAACTCCAACATGAGCTCCTTCGCCGGGGTCGGTTTGAACTGGTAATTTGTCTTCGCGGCGATGGCCAACCGAATATCGTCGGTGTTGACGGTATTGCTGGAGCCCAGACCACCGTTGGAGTTGCGCGAGTGGTCGCCGTAAGCCATGGCGTCCTTCAACACCGAAGTTGTATAGCGATGGGCGAAATCCATGAGTTGAAGAGGCACATGGTCTTGGTAGCTTTGGATGCCTTGTGTAGCGAATATCAAGTGCAAGAGCCGCACGTCTCTTGGCACCACTGCGGATTCGGTGCCTTGTGCGTTGCTAGACGAGCTGGGCCCGTTCAGCGTCATTCTGGATGATACAAGGGTGTTGGATGGTTGGTGTTTGGGGTCGGAGATTGTGAAGTCAATCTACTTCTTTATGCGTGTAGTGGGTGCGGTGCTGATGTAGCACCACCGTGCCCTCTGCAGGAACACGGTATATCCATGGGACCCGTAACTGCTTCCTTTCTGTTGTGCATTTCCATCGCCAGGAACTTTTCTGTTCTTCCGTTACCACCAGCTAGGTCTTGATCGCGTCTGCAATCTACCTCTGAAAACTCATTTGACACCCTCGCCCTGATTTGAATCCCGTTGGTGCCATGCTGGTCATAGAGCGTTCAAACAACTTCGATGTGGCGGTTCCAGCGGGTGAACACGCTGTTTTGGAGCCATTTCGCCCGTTTGAGCCTCAAGAGTGTTCTTCGGAAACTTTCAAGGCCTCCTGCCTTATCGTACTCAACACGCCGTTGGCCCGCATCGATATCAAGACATTGTGGGCCAAATCAGAGCTCCATGTTTGTGCGGATGGCGGCGCCAAACGCTTGTACGACATATTTCTGACGGAGGAGGAGCGTTCGTCGTACGTTCCAGATTACATCACCGGCGACTTTGACTCGCTTGATCCGCAGATCTTGGATTACTATAGTGCCAAGGGCTCGCGTGTGATTTGTCAAACCTCACAATATTCGTCGGATTTCATGAAGGCCACTAAAATTGCCGTTTTGAATGACTTTGAAAGTGGCCGACAGGCCCTTCAGCATGAGGTTCCCGAGTTGGACGGTCTCACCGAGCTTGTTGAGAAGTATCGGGGCGAAATCGAATCCAACCTGGAGCACTCTTCTCTGCGAATCGTTGTTTACGTTGCTGGAGGAATTGGTGGTCGCTTCGATCAGACATTTCAGCTGATTAACCAGCTCCACTTCTTACGGGCCAAATTCCCGCGCTTGCAGATTTTCTTCTACAACGACAACGACGTGATCTTTCTTTTGGACAAGGGAACGACGTTTGTGCAATATTCCAGTCGAGATATCTTCTTCCCTGCGGGAAAAATCCCCAGTTGCGGGCTTCTTCCGTTCAAAGGGAAGACCGTGTTGAACTCATGTGGCTTACAGTACGATGTGGATAGCTGGGAAACCGAGGTCGGCGGCGATGTTTCGTCGAGCAACGGCGTTGTGGGCAGAACGGGCTTTTGCGTCACGTCGTCCAATGAAGTGGTGATGAACATCGAGATGGCGTGATCCGACTGGCTTGTTCTTGGGCACTCGAGGCACTCATGGGCGGACACGCGGCTCTCCGATGAAGAGAAACGCGTTGAGCACCGCACGACAATCTTCGAAAAAATCTCAACTAGAAGCGGTTAGAACAGACCACCACACTACAACATGATCCGTGCCGGATTCTTCCAAAGGGTGTCGGGGCTTGCATTTCGGCTGATGGCCACTGTAAGCAGAGTGCAACCACTTGCCTCCCTGATTATCAAGCCGGGGTGCACCGTTGCGAGGGCAGTTGAGCAAATGCAACGCCTCAATCAACGCACCCAGAATAGCATCATCAATGTCCACACACAGCCCACAAAGTACGAGGTTTGTGAGCCAGAAGCTCTCTTGGACGAGGAACTCGACAACACAATTTACATGGACTCTGTGTTGAGGAAAAGAAGACTCAAGATGAAGAAGCACAAGTTGAGAAAGAGAAGACGCGAGCAGCGGGCGTTGAAGAAGCGTTTGGGTAAAATCTAAGTCACATCGTAAATGTGCTTGTGTTTGGCATCTGCCACTGGAGCCCGGACTTCAGCAAATCATCTTTTATCCGCCGGTGCTCGATGGGGTACTCTGTAAATAGGGACAATGAATAAGGCGTCTTGTGAGGCCGCCGCATAGAGCTACTTTCTCGTAGATGGCTTCCGGAGGAATACATGACTACAGGTTTGAAGACACCGAAGCAACTTCACAGGGAGTCCCAAAAATTTGAATTCGATTGGCTGACGACATCATCAGCACAGACCATCAGGTTGAGAGTAGAAAATGTTGGAGAAGCCTGGAACTTCAAAAACCGGTGCCAGGCCGTTCCAGTCAATTGAAAGTCGAAAATGCATTTTCCTCCGTCCCACTTTTCTGTCACCTCAAGAATGTTTGCACATCGTGTCCTTCCAAGGTCCGTGAGATGTCAAAGCGCGCTTCCATTTTCACTTTCTCAACTGATCAAGTATGACTAATCTTACTTTCGTCACAGGCAACGAAAACAAATTGAAAGAGGTGGTGGCCATTTTGGGCGGCACCGGTACCGCCGATGGTTCCAAGGTGGGAAAATTCAATGTGGTCAACCGTTCGTTGGATTTGGAGGAAATCCAGGGCTCAATCGATGAGGTGACCATTCTGAAAGCCAAAGCTGCTGCCGAGGCCATCAACGGCCCTGTTATGGTGGAGGACACATGTTTGGCTTTTTGTGCCCTCAATGATTTGCCCGGACCATACATCAAGTGGTTTCTAAAGGCCGTGGGCCTTCAAGGCTTGGTTGACATGCTCTATAAGTTCGAGGACAAGGGCGCCAAGGCGGTGTGCACTTTTGGGTATTGCGAAGGCCCCGGAAAGGAAGTGAAGCTATTCCAAGGAATCACTAAAGGCAGCATTGTTCCTAGCAGGGGATCGAAGGATTTTGGCTGGGACTCCATTTTCGAGCCTGAGGGATTCACCCAAACGTATGGCGAAATGGACAAGTCCACGAAGAACACAATTTCTCACCGCTTCAAGGCATTAGACTTGCTCAGAGACTTTTTGCTCAGCGCCTGAGCGCTACAGCTACTATATAGATAAATAACGTCATCTATGCTCCTTACATAACTGGCGCACAAGAGATGCGGCTGTGCTGGCCATGGAGCATTCGGGCCACCTCTAAGGCACCACGCGGCTGGTCTGTGAGCAGTTTCACTGGAAGAGCTCCTTCACCTTCAGCATCAAACCCTTCTTCTTGCCCTTCTTTCTCTCGCCCTCACTGACAACAGTGTACAAGTGGTTGGTTTGATTTGACCCGCGGGAGCTTTCGTTGGACTTGGTCTTGGACACAACATTGCCGAAGCCGCCTCTTCCGATCGAGAACGACTTGTTGGAAGCCACCGCGCATAGGTCTGTGTCATTTTTAGGCAGTTCGACATCCTGTAGCTTGCGTGTGAGTTCAGGGTCGCTGTTGTCCACCATGTTTCCATATCCCCCTCTGCCGGTGGTGATTTTGCTGGTAGTGAGGTGCGGGGTGTTGGATCCTTGCGGTACCAACTTTGGGGAGGGTAGCTCGCTGGTCGACTTGATATTGCCTGCACCACCTCTGCCGGTCGAGTAGTATATTCTCTTGTCTGTTTTGGAGTCCGATGGGATTTCTCGCTCCTTGCCAACCTCCTCTGGCTTCACGATATTGCCGGCTCCTCCTCTACCGGTAGAAACCATGGTTTGCGTATGCTTTTATGAGTAAGTGAGTTGGTGATGGATAGTGAATTGAATTTCAAGCGACGTGTCGGCTATGTGAGCGTAAGAAGTGGGGGTCAGTGAAAAGGATGTGGAG
The DNA here is from genome assembly GCA_030563125.1 of Metschnikowia laotica. NCBI lineage: Eukaryota > Fungi > Ascomycota > Pichiomycetes > Serinales > Metschnikowiaceae > Metschnikowia > Metschnikowia laotica. The sequence goes on from JAKUBD010000241.1 coordinate 7,932, forward strand.
ACGAGGTCAAGTGGGTGCTATGAGGAATGCGCTTATCCCCGCTGTTCTCGGCGAACCCATGTTTGACGCTTGGCAGGGCGCGCGATCACGTGCGATAACCCTCATCTGGCAGAGCCTGTTGCAATCAATGGCAGATTAGCATGGTGTTCCGCGAATTTCTGCTAGAGATAGGGCAAGTCCGATAAAAGATTAATGAAAGTAGAACGCCTCGGAACAATATGACAGGATAGCTCCAGGCCATGCTGACGATGTGCTCGCACCTCTTGTTGCATGAACACACTACCGGTACTAGCATGCTTGCGGGTCGACTCACTCGACCTCCTCCTGCAAGATCATGAGAAGCGAGCCCAACACGCCATCGTCGAAATCCATGCTTTTTGCGAGTTCCTGTACCCGTTCGAGCATAGAAGGCGATGGCGAGACGACGGGCAAGGCATCTCGGCGGGCCTCGACGACGGTGGGGGCGGGTCCAACTTGTCTTGAAAGCGTGTGCACATAAGTATGAATGTTCTTGGCTTCGTTTTCGGAGCGTTGGCGTTCTCGTCGTTGGCGGGAAATGGGCGGGAGCGGCAGACGTGGCGGCGGCGGTGTCGGTGCCAGCAGCGTTTTGGTGAAAGAAAGTGCCCGCAAGAGCTTGCTGGTTTTTCTGCGGCCAGGCGTGCTTTTGGGGCGTTTGGGCGGCGGCACAGCGGCAGCAGGTTCGGTTGCGCCCGGTACACTTTTGAGTCGCTTGTTGGCAGAGCTCCACTGAGTACGAGAAAGCACCGAGAGCGCAGACGCCCTGGCGATATTCTCGTAGGCTATGAGCGTGGCGACGTCGTCTGGTGCGTTTCTGCTGTGAAAGTCGAGTACGGGCCTGTTTACCAGGCGCGGTGGCACTTCAAGAGACTGAGCTTTGGCACATGACTCTATACGTGGTGGAAACTCTGCTGGCGGCTTCTCATGGAGTAAATGTTGATGCGGTGCCCGTTGAAGCGGGATTGTAGAAAGTTGAGGACCGAGCGACTCGCACATACTATCAGCGTATATGCTGCTGGCAGCGGAGCTGGGTGAATCAGCCGAATTGAACGGGCTTTGAGACTCAGATGACGGTTGGCCAGCATTGATAACTGTTAGCGTTTCCACGTCCGCCGCTGACAGCGACAGGCTGTCGAGAGTGTCCACGGCGGTGGAGAAACTGATGGCGCTGACAAAACGGCGTTTCCCACTTCGGATTGGATAAAGTGATTGATTGGCCAGCGACACTCCACTGGAAAGGGGCTGTTTGACGTTCATGCTTGTGATGTCGTTGGGTGGCTTGGGTGTTATGGACCACAGCGAAATGGACTTGCGAATCTCGCGCCACGAATTCATGATTTGAATGATTTGAATAGGAAGTGAGGGCGATGAAACCGAGTGAAAAGCGAAGAGTTGAGAGAAGTTGAAATTTGGTAAAGTTTGAGGCCGGACGAGACTCATTATATTATTTTGGCTGCGTCAAACGCTGGTTTCAGATGTGTTGCAGCCACGCGCAATGCGAAACGAAGGGTGCGGCCGTTTCAGGATTGAGGAGGTTTGCTACAATTGGCTAGGTCATGAATATAAAGTCCAGCAACATAACCTGGAAAACAGCAATTTTTTTTTTTTTAAAAAAACCCGAGCAGACAAGAAATGAAATTTGCGTGGCTCACGCCGCTCGCGTAGCCTGCGCTGACGTCGCCATTGTCGCTTGACGTCGCCAGTCTCCAAGGGCCTCAATCACGTGACACACCACAGGGGCGGCGGGCCATTGCAGTTCAAGAACCGTCGGCGTGGGCACGGCCAAAAAATATGTGGCGCAGCCTTGACGCTGGGTTTACAAAACCCAGCATTGACAGACTTACAAATTAAGCCAAGACGGCAAAGAAACTGGCGATGCAGTCCGGCAGAAATTGCCAGGGCTCAAAGTGGGGCGAGCGTCAAGCCGTGTGCGAAAGCCGCCACAAATCCGTACACTCAAGAAAAAGAAATATGGAGAAACACCTGTGCACCGTCACATACACTGAACAGGCTGTGCACACAGTGGAGTGAGATGAAATACGAGCACATGGGCATCTAGCAAATACGAACAGCAACCGCGCACCGGGCCGTTGAAGCAGAAAGAGTTGGAGAACATGGTGAGAGCAATTGGCTGCGGACGAAAGCAGCAGAATCCAATGGCCGCAGCTTTTACACCGCTGCGGGGCTCAGCGGCCAGGTGGACCAATTGCTGCGCCTGGGGCGTGCGTCCTGCCGAGGACTGGCCAGGAACTAAAGAGAAGCTTTTGCAAGGGTTTGGTGCAGGCCCCCGCGGGGTGGTGGCAGAAACTATATAAGACAGGGCCAATTCCCAAGCGACAGTTGTCCACTGCAGTCAACAACCACCATGCAATTCTCCAAGATCGCCGCCATCTCTGCTTTCGCCACCGCTGTTTGTGCCGCCAACAATTCGTCCAGTAGCACTTCTGCCGAAAATGCCGGTGCTGTTGCACCTATCGGCAGCGCTGCTGTTGGCGCTGGTTTGGCTGTGGCTGGTGCTGCCGCTTTGCTCTTCTAAGCAGAGCAGAGCATAGCATAGCATAGAATAGCTAAGCAAGCCAAGACGAGCAAGCAAGGCCAGCAAATCGAGCGAAAGCAACATCCGATAAGATATGGGAATGATTTTATTTAATTCAATGTACACGTTTGTTCTTGGCTCTGATGTAGTGCAGCTTGGCGCTGCGGCACAGCCGCGGCCGCAGCCGCGGCCACGTCTCCTCTGCCATCTCTTTTCCATTTTCCCGAACCGAATTCCAAACCCAAATTTGGTTTTTACTCTGAAATTGGTCACACCGCCTGTTCATTCTAATTTTGGGTTTCGTCACTGGATGGATTTTTCGTTTATTCTTCACTCCATCCATTAATTTATACAACATTCAATTTGGTCCTTATTCAACATTCAATTTGGTACTTATTCAACACTTAATTTGTTCCTTGTTTGAATATTCAGATTGTTCCTTACTTGATTATTTAATTTGTTCCTTCAGTATTTTGTTATTTGACTCGTTCCTTATTTTCTTTCCATATTTCAGCCATTTATTAATCCATTTCACTCACCTTTGCAATATTCCTTTCATTACCGCATCCCTTCCACCTTTCCAGATATGACTTTTTCTCCTTTCGCCGTTTTTCCTCTCCAATACTTCCTACATGACCTCGCCAACCTTTTCGTAAACGTTTATTTTCGTTTTAAATGCAATGCCATCCTTCTCTCGTAGCGCCTGCGCCGCGCACGTGACCACGGCCGCCGATACCTGGCCCTCCAGCTTCAGCACCACATCAGCGACACACTTACGGCCCCAGGTTTGCTGCCAGCCGGCCTAAAACACGTCGGGCAACCTCTCAACCACATACGCGTGTCCACCCACGCTCAACAAAGGAATTCCCGGCACTTTACGGACCCGGCGCTTCAAATCGGCATCGTTGGTAGCCACAATGTAACATTTGTGCTGGGTCACCCGGTTCACCAAACAGTCATCCGCATATGTGCCCGTGTGCGAGCAGCTGAGCCGCTGGATACGAGGGTCCTTGGCTAGCTTGAGAGCGATTCTGTATTTGGGTCCGAGTTTCTCCAACTCCGCCATCACGCAATCCGTGACGATAGGGATGCACTTGGCGTAGAGACAATCCATGAGACCACGAACAATGTCGATCTTTTTCTGGATGGAAAAGTTGAAGAAGTTGGTATCGATGAGAACTTGATACGGCGGCTTGATGGCCTGGTTATATTGGAAGAACAAGGCACTGCTGACCTGCGGCACGGATTTCGTGAGCTCAGGATCATTTTGCTTGGGCTTTTTGGCATCCTTGGCGAGCCGGGGGTCGTTGCTCTTGATCGCACGCTTCATCAACGCAAACTTCCGCGTCTTCTTGGCTTTTCCCATGGTTGTTGTGGCTTGTTTGTAGAAGCTTCTGCTTGGTGAGGCAAAAAAAGCCAAAAAGCGCTGTGAGATGCGATGCCACTGCGCACCCGTACACCAAACCATTACCATCTCCACTCCGCTTCGTCCCCGGCCTTGCTCTCTCATCTCCTACGGCACCGGTGCATCCCTGATAAGTTATCGTGTTCCCTATAAAGTTTCTAGTCCGGCCCGGGAAGCGCTCATTATTCGCCAGTCCAGATCTCTTGAGGGTCGAGCGCTCCGTCCTGGTCGCGCTTCCAACTCAAAATACGGTTTTTGTCAAAGTCAAGCTCGAACAACCTCAACCGTCTCTTGTAGTCCATATTGAGCTTGGTGTTGGCCGACTCTCCAGCCACTCCGGCATAACACAAAATAACCTTCTGGCCCTCCGACTCTTCCCATATGCACGCATCGTTCTCGTGCTCGTGGCCAACTGCCACGGTTTTGTAGCCGCTTGCCTTGACGTCCTCCAAAAACTTGCGGTCGGTTGCGGTGATTAATGGATGTTTTTCATTGTAGGTTCCGATCAACTTGACACGGCCCTCGGGGCGGAAGTTGGGCAACGGGAAATGAACAAAAAGCAACTTCTGCTCGAGCTCCGACGTCAAACGGTGGTTGGCACGATAGATGAAGTTGGCCTGCGAGTCTAGAAGAGTCTGGCGCTCGGAATCGAGATATGTCACGAGCGCATTTGCCTTCACAAGATCGATTTTGTTGTAGTCGAACTGTTCATCCTTGCCGGCCGCGGGTACGTGATAAACTTTGATGTTGCCGTTGGTATAACCATGCAATTTGTGATTCAAGTCCTTCGATGGTTTGTTCATACAACCGGGCAAGCTTGCGATGAAGTCGAGAATGTCAGATTTGGAGTGCATGCGGTGCTTGTCGTAGTCAGTGTCGCCAAATGTGAAGACAAAAGGAATACCGGACTGTAGAATTGGCGCCAACGCCTTCAAAATCACCGATTCAAAGTGTTTCGTTCTTTCGTAATCAAACAAATCTCCGGAAATAACACACAAATCGACGTTTCCTTCCTTTTCGATCGCTGTCTGAAGGAAGTTGAGCGTAACCGCATCGAACTTGCACTTGTCGTAGCACACACCGGTGTCCTGGCCAATGTGCAAATCACTAATCTGCATCACCTTGAACTTGGGATTAACCGTGACCAACATCTCGTTTTTCTTCATGACCGAGTCAAACTCACTTTCGGACTTGACAATCTGCATCTCATCTGCCACTGCCACTCGGAGAATGGACATCTTGGCCTCGATGGAATGCGCCATGGGCAATGGCACGGCGGCTGTCTCGAGCTTCCAGTGTTTCCGAGCGTCCTTCAAGTCTTCTTTTCCAAACAAAACGTTGACGTCACGTGCAATGGGAACGTTGAAGTCGATCTGGTCGATGTAGTTCAACCACATGTACAGTTTTGAAGCGATCTTCTGCTTGAGCCACTTAGAGTTTGCAACGTTCGACACAGGCGACTTGTCGGTGACGGAGAAGGTAACGTCGATCACAAAGCGCTCGGCGTCGTTGCCCAAAATCTTCCAGGAGATGGTGGTTGGCTCAGACTCTGAGCTTTGCTCGAAAGTAACGGTTCCGTTAACCTTTTTGTCACCTCTAAGAACTGCAACTGGGTTGTTAGTGGGGGTCTTCTTCGGTGGCCCTGCTCGTCTGCCGTCATTGAGATCTCGCCGTTGGATTGGCCATTGGCACTTCACCGCTGGATAGATCGTTGAGATCTCGCCGTTGGATTGGCCATTGGCACTTCACCGCTGGATAGATCGTTGGGTTCCGTCGCCGAGACGAGGAATTGTGTCTTCCCGGTGCCGGAACTGCTCGTGACCATGGCTGCAATTCTTCTGCAGCCAAAATCTTTTGCAACCCCTTTCGTTGTGGTTTGCAATTGCACTTCACCTTGAAGGGAATGCTTAATTGCTCACCCTGGCGGTTACACCTAATGACGGGACAGAGACGTGGCGAGGGGCCGTGTGTGCACGACTGGTGCAATTCTTGTTGTTGCAAAACTGGCCTTGTGTTTGACACTGGTCTGGCTACATACCTGCTTTGACCATTTTCAATTGATGTGAATATTGCTGTGGCAAGATGGAGCGAAACCGGCGATTTATAAGCTGTCGTGGGGACGCCAAAAATGGTGGGGTGCCTGTCTGCAGGACTTTGCTGTGTGTGACAGGCCGGTCGGCTCGCCCCTATGCTGGTGCACCCGTGCACCACATGTATGATTAAGTTTTTGCTGCGTGACACGTCAGCCGACACCGTCATCCACAACCGCTGCACCCGTACACCCCCTGAGGTCACACCCGTGCACCCAACCATACATCCGTGCCGATGTCGCTAGCATGAAACCCATGCCTTTGAAAGCCTGGCAGAAGCTACCGAGCACCGACGACCCGGCAAACGGACCCGGGCCGATCCAGCTCAATGAAAGTAATTTGTCCCACACGCACGACCGGCCGGCAGCCCACATCTCCGACGTGACAGTTG
>JAKUBD010000243.1:0-14324 GCA_030563125.1 Metschnikowia laotica
TTCAACCAAAAGGTTAGATTCATTGATGATAGATTCATGCTCGTTGCGCAATGTGGAGTAGTGATGGAATTGTGAAGAAGATTTTCTGTAGTCGTGACTCATGACAATACGCGTTAGCTTTTCCAATTCAGTTTGAACATTCTGGAATTCGATGAAAGTTCGCTTTTCCAACCGCAACTTCTCCAACTTAGGCTCGATTTCCTCGCGGAGCAAGTTTCTGATTTCTGTGAGCTTCGACTCTTTTTTAGCCATGGTTTTGAGAGCCTTTTCCTTCCTGTCCTCAAATGCTTTGGTGCCTGCAGCCTCCTCGATCAACGACAAGATTTCTGAGGGCTTCATGTTCAAAACCTTTGTGATCTTGCCCTGCATGATCAAAAAGTTAGGGTTGTTGATGTTAAGCTGTACAGACTGGAACAAGTTGAGGACCGTTTGCTGCTGAGCCTTGTGACCGTTGACGAGGTATTTCGAAGTACCACCCAAGATGATTTGTCTTGTGACAGAGATTTTTGCGGAGTTCTCGAATCCGATCGGCGATTTTTCCTTGTTGGAGTTGTCAAAGACAATGGTCACGGAAGCCTTGGTGACACCAGCTTGGCCACGCTTGTAGATCAAATCCTGGAGGTTTGATGCTCGCACGGTGGACATGGAGGCGATGCCTAGAACGAAGCAGATGGCGTCGAGAATGTTGGACTTTCCAGATCCGTTGAGACCCGTGATGGCATTGAACTGTGGATCCCAGTCGCTCACGACGGTTCTGGAGGCGTACGACTTGAAGCCGTCGATGATGAGCTCCTCGACCTTCATGGACGAGTGGGCGGGCGGCAGTGAAAGTCAGCGTCGCCTAAGATGCGGTGAAAGATCAGGTACCTAGTGTCAGGCAAAGACACCCAGAAATCACTCGGGCACGGTTAAGATGTATGGTTGATGGAGTCGCGTAAACAAGCCGTGTGCACGATAGAAATGGGGCCGCGCGCGCCGGTGGGGCCGAAAAGAAGAGGCAATGATGCCAACGGCGGAAAAACAGAATAGAGGTGGGAGGGAGACGGATCAGGCACAAGAACACACACAAAAAAAAAAAAAGGGGTAGATCGACAAAAACACAATACAGCGCCTGCCCAAAACAGCCGGCCCCGCGGCGCAGTGTCCCAAACACAAATTAACCACAACACCACTCCACACAATGGACAAGAACGGAGCCACACCTCCCCGGGCCATTGTTGTAGGGCGCGCCTCTCGGTGGGGCTTTTTGACACCGGCAGGCCCGCACCGCATCCGCGTGCGCATGGATGGCCCCAAACACCATTCTACATTCTATTTTGGGCGGTGGGAATTCCAGACGCTGATGGCCACCGCTGGACTCGCCCGTCCGAAAGCCAAACGCCACCCCGCCTCAGCATCGACAGCGCCTGTCGAATCAGCCGCGGACGCCGTCTGCCCCTGGCGAGTCTGCAGGACAGACCTCTTGCCCGGCCCTGGAAGTGGTGGGGCCTGGAGACGAAAGCCACGGGCGGGCCCGCGCATTCCTTCCACCTTCCGCCACCGCCGACGAGGCGGTTTTAGCATTCGCCCTCCCCGGAGCGCAGTGTCGCTCGCGCCATTGAAGAGCAGAACCCTCTGGCGGCGTCCTGCACACAGGGCAGAGCGTCAACAAATACTCAGTCTTTTTTAAGACTCTCATCTGTAGTCGCCAGCTTCCCCCGTGCACCGCATCTTCACTTCCATCACGGTACTTATCCAGCCCTGGGGCTTCCTCCTGCTCCGCAACATCATAGACTTCACGCACAAGCTCCAGCGTGGCCCGCCATCGTCCGACCCATACACTCCTTACACCCAGCCCCGATGGCCCTGGTCCTGCAAATGACTCCGTATGAATACAGCGAAAAATCGCCCAAATCCAGCTTTCCTTCGCTGTTGCGAGGTCTCCCCAACATAGCCACCTATTCCGAGGTGCTCAGCAAACACATGCTCAAGTTTGTCGTGGTGTCGGCCGTGGTGACTTTCCTTTACGTTTTCGAGCTGATATTCGCTGCCTCTGGCTCCTTATATACCCCCGATTTTTCCAGACATCCCTCCACCGACTATTATGATATGGCTGACTACATGGGCTCCCCTGACGGCTGGCAGAGGGACGAGCGTGTCTTGTTCTGCGTCCCTTTGAGAGACGCCGCCTCGCACTTGCCCATGTTCTTCGGACACATGAAGAACTTGACTTATCCACATGATCTCATCGACCTTGCATTTTTGGTGAGTGACTCCAGTGACGACACCATGGGCGCGTTGAAAAGGCACTTGGAGGAAATTCAAACTGACCCCAATTTAGCCATGAGGTTCGGCGAGATCGAGATCTTTGAGAAGGACTTTGGCCAGATCATTGGGCAGTCCTTCTCTGACAGACATGGCTTTGCAGCTCAAGGCCCAAGAAGAAAGTTGATGGCGCGTGCCAGAAACTGGTTGTGGTCTGTTGCCATCAAGCCTCACCACTCCTACGTTTACTGGAGAGACGCAGATGTCGAGACCGTCCCGCCAACCATTTTGGAGGACTTGATGCATCACGACAAAGACGTCATAGTTCCAAATGTCTGGAGACCCTTGCCTGACTGGCTTGGAAACCAACAGCCCTACGACTTGAACTCTTGGCAAGAGTCGGAGGGCGGTTTGCAACTTGCCGACACGCTAGACGAGGACGCTTGTATCGTGGAGGGCTACGTCGAGTACCAAACATGGAGACCTCATTTGGCATACTTGAGAGACCCCTATGGCGATCCCGAGGTTGAGATGGACTTGGATGGAATCGGAGGTGTGTCCATCTTGACCAAGGCCCGGGTGTTTAAAACAGGCTCTCATTTCCCTGCATTTTCATTCGAGAAGCACGCTGAAACAGAGGCTTTTGGTAAGATGAGCAAAAGAATGGGCTACAGCGTTGTCGGCTTGCCTCACTACGTCATCTGGCACATCTACGAGCCGTCGTCCGACGATTTGAAGCACATGGAGTGGATGGCTTTGGAAGAAGTCAGACAAGAAGAGCAGGCAAAGATCATGAAGGTGTACGACAAGGCATGGGGTAAGGGTTTCCAGGATATGCTGTCAAAGTGGCAGAGAGAAAGAGAAGACTTGCTCAAAAACACCGACATGCAAAGAGAGATTCATGTGGACTGGTCAGATGTTGATCTGTTGAACATTAATGAAAAGCAAGACAAGGAGCTCGCAGACTTCCAACCATGATGAAAACATTCAGCCACAACCGAACAAAAAGTTCACAGAGCATCAGGCATGACGCGAGCCGTGAGAATACGTGTCGCAGAAATCAGAAGCCGTGCGTAATTGAAATTTCCCATGCCCTGCTTCGAGCAAAACACTCCAAACAGATGAAAGCGAAAAACGGCACCACAGGCCGAACTTTAATTGCCGAGACGTGGGTCGCCGCGGCATGCCGCAGCCACCTAGCCAGAGCTGATTTCGGTTGGCGCCCGCCAGCGGCGCCAGCGGCGCCAGCGGCGCGAGCGGAACGAATCACCGAGCCATGTGAAGCTGATCGACATGCGGGGATTTTCAGCTGTTGTGATGACGCAAAGCGGGAAAGGTCAGCAGCGCGTGTCCGTTAGAGCCGAGATCAGTGCGCGGCGATAGCGACGAACCATCCGGCGATAGCGACGAATCATCCAGCGCTTCGCCGCGCACCGGCCCAGCACCACCAACAACATCAGTGCCTGTCATCATCGGAAGCATGAGACGGAGCCCGCTCTTTCCGAAAAACTACATAGGAAACGTGGAAACTGGGGCCTGGCTCCAAACCAAAATTGTTCATATTTGATTTGAACCAAAATTCAATACGAAAAGCATGCAATAGCCAGCCGCTCAAAGCGCCAGTGCATGGCCCCAGGCCCTGCGGCACGCGTCTCTGGTGCCTGCACACAGCACGGAGCCCTTCCAAAACTCTCGGACAGCCCAACACCACGGCTATTTTTATGTTCGCGGGCCTCCCACATTAAGGTGTGAAACGAAAGCCTGGAGTAAGCGCCCACAAATGGCGGGTTACGGTTCAGAAAAGAGAGAGGTTCTGCCCAGAAATCAAATCAGAATATGCGTAGCATCGCGTAGATTTAAAAAATCAAACAAGTCGACCGACTTCGCCCTCCGTTTCCCGCTGCTGTTTTGTCCACCGGTCAGATGAACTGCCGTGCGAAATGGCGCACGCCGCGGACTGCTTGATTCGTTCTTTCCTTCTTTCCCTCGTTCGCTCGCTCGCATCCTGCCCAGCGGGACATCCAGAGCCAACCCCATCTTTCTCGCGATTTCCACATCTCCGCCTTCTTTCTTTTCCGTCCCTTCCGCCGATCCGGTTGTTACACTCTGTGTTTTTCGCTGCCAACTCCAGCCCTCTCTCTCTAATTGTTTTAGGTTTGAGCCAGCGCACCTTCGGCTCCCCTCGCGCTGCCCCTGTTTCCACCGGGCCCACGTTCCGCTTCCAAGTCCAATTCCACTTTCACGTTCCTTTCCCTCCCGCTTTCTGGTCCATCGAGCTGCTGGCACCATCAGCTTTGCCTTTTTCCATTTCCTTGACGGACTCTTTGCGACCTCCGTGAAGCGTCTCCACGGTTATTAGTGGGGCCAGTCCAATTTCAATTGGTGCATCAAACATCGACGCCATCCTCAGCAACTCCATCAACGCCAGATCGACGCGCCAGACTAACGTTGCGCAAACCAAACATCTGTCTGCAAAGTGCCAGACCAACCAACCTCTGTGGCGCAAGATCTACCGACTGACCACGGCCTATCGCGTCTCCAAAGCACCCGCTTCGCCCCATCGTCTCCACACATCCAACCGCCATGTCTGACGGCCTGCCGCTCTCGGCCGTTGCTACTCAGCAGTGCAAAAAGTGCAGCTTGCCCATTTCCGAGGGCCACGCGTACGAGTTGGGCGACGACCGCTGGCACATCAACTGCTTCAAGTGTTTCAAGTGCGACAAGTCGCTCGGCTGCAACTCCAACTTCTTGGTCTTGGGCAACGGCAGTCTCGTCTGCTCCAGCTGCTCCTACAGCTGTAAGCAGTGCGGCAAGAAAATCGACGACTTGGCCATCTTGACCGGTGATCAGGCTTACTGCTCCAAATGCTTCAAGTGCCGCGTGTGCAAGCTGAAAATTGAAGACTTGCGCTACGCCAGAACTTCCAAGGGCTTGTTTTGCATGTCGTGCCACGAGGAGCTAATAGCAAAAAAGAAGAAGCACGACTTGAAGCGTAAACAGTTGGCCATGCTTCTGCAGCTGCTGCGGCCCTCTGACGCTCCTGATAATCTTTCTCGCAAATCGTCTCCGTCGCTTGGGGTGGGCGACGCTTCCCTGCAGCGGAACCCCTCTTCCACCAACAATGATGTGTATCTGCAAAGAAACCCCTCGCTGTCATCTGTTTTGCACAAACAGCTTCCTCCGGACCCCTCTCCGGATCCTGTGCAAAACGGCCCCTCCTACTTTGCCGCTCATCCGGGAAATCTGTCTCTAACCAAGCTTTCCGGCCACGCAGATCATTCAGACGCTTCTTTACAATCTGCTCTTTCTTCGCTGTCGCCAAATGCGCCGCCCAATCGCACACCTGTGGCTCGCCCACCGCCCGATGCAAGCTCGTCATCGTTTTTGGCGAGCCCTCAAAAAACAGCCTCACAGGAGCCTTCTCTTCTCAGTCTGGCTCTCCCTGTCAATACAAATGAGGAACAATTCTCCATTTCCCAGGATATCGAGGAAATCATTGACTCCGATGAGGAGCTACTCCACCGCAGGGCCAAGAGTGACAGCAGATCTGACCTCGGCGACCAAAAAGAGTCCGGTGCTATTCTCGAGTTGATAGACTCCTTCTCCGCTCCCACCACCCCATCGGCATTCCCCGGGAGAGATGTTGCCAGTTCAAATGACACTTCTTCACGTACGCCTAGAGATTTGGAAAGCATATATCTGAGAGTCAAAGCAACTCCTCTGCTCGATCGCAGTTCCTCTCCTCACAAAAATATTTTGCTTCTTTCACCTCACCAATTTAACGAAGGTGATTCGCGCTCAGCTAACACAGAGGCCATAAGTGCTAGACAATCTGAAGAATCGGCAAGAGCAAGGTCTGCAGCTTCGTCACCTATGGCTAAGGTCAATCGCCAAGCGAGGGTAGTTGAGACCAACGATGAAATTTGTTCTTCTGAGATCACGACGGAATTGAGAAGCCCCGAAAACACCACGATCACTGTCGAAACTCCAAAGAAGAGCATAATACAGACGCCAATTTCCGTGTCATCGCAACCTCCTCGCCTTGCGCTTCCGTCAACTCCTCGTACCAACAAGCTGACACCGACTTTAGAAGATTTTGGCGAAGCTCGCGGGTTGGGGCTTCAGGGCATAGACCTTCAAAAAACAACCCGCCTCGTCAAGCCAGCAACTCCTATGATCACAAATTTGGAAGATGACTTGGACGACTACCAGGAAGATGAGGACAGAAAGTCTAACCCGAGCCGCAAACAAAGTGTTCGCAGCAAGATGCTGTTTAAGCACAAAAGATCGATCTCCAATGGCCTGACAGGAGGCATTTCCGGTAGACTAGGACTTTTCAAGAAGGATGAAAATGGAAGTAAAGGACATACTCGTCACGCATCTGAAAGCTCTGTGACAGGCCAAGCATTTACTACGCCCCCTCTTCCGTTGTCATCTCCAATGAAAACAAGAAGCAAGGACAATCACAAAAGAACACATTCTGAGAACCAGTTCTTGACAAATATGGAAAACATGTCTCAAAAGAATGAATTTGAGGCACAATCTCTTCGGCTCGAAATCAGCCATCTTGATGGCAGAAGACAAGCGCTTCTTCTGGAAAATATGAAACTTACTTCCGAAAAAAATCGGTTGCTCGATAGCATGGCTACAACGCAAGCTGAATTGGAAGATAGCAGGCATGCCCGTGATGAACTCGCTGTTGCCATCGAACATCTTAAATCAGAAAAGCAAATGCTTCTTGAAGCAAATGAGAAATTGAGGTCAGAGAATAAGGATCTCAATGAATCGGCTTCTCGACTCAGAGACCAAGCACGGGACTCACATCGTGCTGAATTCTCTCACCATCGCTCAGGTCTGTTCGTTGAATCACACAACGACACTTTCGACTCCGCCTACACTACTGAAACCGCAGTGGAGGAAGCTGGTGAAACCCAGAGAGCGACGCGACTCAAATTTTGGAGAAGGCCCAAAGTCACGATGTCTAATCCTCACCCGTCGTCGATCCAAGAAAACTTACAGCCTCATCAGCTGTCACAAACCGGTGGCGCTCACGGAAATGGCCTTCACAATAACAATCATAAAGCGGGAAATCAGTACCCCTACTCAACACAAAATACCAGCCAGACAAGCATTGAAGATTCCGGTGCACGGAAAGCATTGAACACATTTATGAGCAAATCCATTTCCACTACACTCTTGGATTCATTTGTTAATGGTTCTAGCGGTGGAGGCTCCAATGCAAGTGACGTTGGACTCTTTACCTCGACCATCCAAAGACGTGCGGTCTACGAGAACGAAAAAGTGCCGTTGATCATTACCAAATGTATTGAAGAAGTCGAATCTCGCGGAATGAAAATGGAGGGTATCTATCGGTTGAGTGGTGGAAACTCTGCCATCGTGGCCATCGAAAATGCATTCGCAGCAATTCCTGCCAACGGAGCGAAAGACCGGAAGAATATCAACAAGCTTAACGAGGTTATGAGTGGCGATGTAAATGCCGTTACGAGTGCATTAAAGAGATATTTGAGGAAGCTTCCAGATCCATTGGTGCCCTACGCGCTCTATGATGGATTTATCCAGGTGGGCCGCACCAAAGGCGAGCCAGAAGTTCTTTGTCGGGAGTTGGTCACCAGAGTCATCAACAGACTCCCACCAGCCAACAGACATGCGATGTATATCATCGGCAAACATTTGAATAATGTCAACCAGTTCAGCAGCGTCAACCGAATGAACTTCAAAAATTTATCGGTTGTGTTTGCTCCAACAATCGCCCGAGACGCGACGGGCGAACGTGAAATGACAGACATGGGACCTAGAAACGAGGCCACAGAACTTCTTTTCACGAACTTTGATCTTATCTTCCCCGAGCGCTTGGAAGTTTAAGCACAACGTCAGCCAAGAGAGCTGCATCCACTATGTACAAAAGTCATGATCTCTTTTTTCTTTTTTTTATCTCTCTCTCGCTTCCGCTTGCATGTCAGACGAGCCAGATCACTCAATGGACGTCTTTGATGTTTGAATCCAGGTACATCTCGTATCGTCTCCGGCCCACTCGAAGAAGGTGCTCGATCACATTGAATGACTTTTTAGGAAGGTTTTTGTGCTTGTCGAACTCGCCCCTGACGTAGACTCGCCAGTTGTCTCTAAATTGCAAAGGCTTTGTATTTGTTGAGCGAACGCATTGTCTGTAGAGCTTGAGGACCTCTCTTTGAAGGCCTGACAATCGAGCCATGATGAAAAGAAATGGCCGGCGGCAAGCGTGGGGAAGCGGAGGAGGAAAAAGCCGTTGCGCGTGACTACGCGCACGTGACATATCCATGGTCGCCGCAAGGCCAGAGGACAAGGTCTGATAAGGCATCCTGATGCGCCACTTTTACAAACAAGATTGAAACTAAAGCGTGTATATTAATGGATGCAATGGTGATAGAATGGATTGAATGTGCGCACGGTATTTTAAGCCTTTCCGGTGAAGTCAACCTCACCCTCTCTAGCGCAAGTGTTCTCAGAGACACCGCAAGTACAGCTTCCCTTCAATCTTCTGCCGCAAGCGCAAGCAGAATCAGCTGGAGGCTGAGTGTTCTCGACGGAAGCCTTTTCACAGTTGCAGTGCAAGGCAGCTTGCTTTCCACAAGAACAGGTGGACTTTTGGGCACAGACACATTCGGCAGCAGCACAGGCCATTGTAGATTATATAATTAGATTTGTGTGATTGGGAAGGGGAAATGCGCTAGTTCAAGATCGGAAGGATCGAAAGCGAAAGATGTATTTGTTGGTGAACAAACAATAAACCGGGTGCTAGCCGTTTATTTTTATACCCCAGATCAGCTCATCTGCCACGGCCTGTATGTTCCCCGGTCACGGTTCGGAGTGCGAGCACAACCAATGAGAGCTCGCGAATTAATAAGCAAAATGCTTTATCTACATAAGTTCCGTTTTGGGCGAGTCTCATTACGTCAGCAAAAACATCAGCAACCTTCGCTTACTGCGACCGTTTTCATTGGGCCGGTGGTGCTAGCTAGGTTGGTGGCTGCGGAGTATTTCATCGATGTACACTACAATTTTACCCATTACTTCACATTCTTTAACCGTTGAATCATTTCACTTCATTATTGATTTGTTGGCTGTAATTAGGTTGCTTTGCCTTCCACGTACTCGGTGCTTTTTTCCAAGTCTTTTATAGAGTCATCATCTTTCAACATCAAGTCTTCGGGTGAGATGATGGAGTCTCTCTCAGCGCCAAAGTCCGCACCTCTGTTTTCAGGACCCAAGAAAATCATAAGCAAAACGTAGCCGAAAACACATGCAATGAAGATGCTCATCACCTTCGAATAGTCGTAAGCATCCTTACCCGAAGAAGTTACGATGGGAAACCGCTCGCCAATGGTGGACTCGATGGTAGAAGATGCAGAGGATGCCATGTTACCCAACTGGTAGGACAAACCGACAACCAAAGCTCTGTACTGTGGAGGCGAAAGCTCGGACAAGTAAATTGGAATCACACCCCAAGCACCTTGCACACCTGCTTGCATGAAAAAGGCACCTGCGTTGATGGCACTGGACTTCAAAAAGGCCCATGGGTAGATCATCGCAGCTCCGAGCAAGACGGCTAAAATGATTGTGAGTCTTCTTCAGACAAATGTAGAAGCATGACCGCAAACCGTACCTCCGAAAATGGCACCAAGGTTGGCCACAGAGTTGGTGACAGTGGATCTGTCGTCTCCGAACTCAAGTTGGACAGAAAGAAGCGTTGGGTACAAGTCTTGGGAGCCGTGGGACATGAAGTTGAAACCGGCCATCAACACCACAGAGTACAACATGATAAGCCAGTAGGTCTTGAAAACAACCTTTGTTTCTTCAGAAAGCTGGTACCACTTCAAGTGAGAGTTTGCCTCTCTCTTGGCAATGTCCTTGGCTCTTTGCTGGCGGTAAGTGTCGGTCTCTGGAAGACACAATCTCCAAACGATCATGAGCACGGGTGGACAGGCTGCAAACCAGAACATGGCTCTCCATCCGTGAGGACTGTTATCAGTGATGGCTCTGTTGAAAACGACAGCCAAAAGATAGCCGAAGGCGTAACCCTCCTGGAAAATACCCGAAAGCACACCTCTGCAGGCGACAGGCGTGTCATCCAAAGAGGTGGCCAAGGAGAAACCGTAAACACCACCCATGGCAATTCCGAAAATAGCACGGACTCCCAAAAACTGATTGTATGTCTGAACAAAAGAGGTACCAATCTGTAACACAACCAAAAGCGACAAGTTGATGATGTAAGGCCATTTTCTTCCGTAACGGTCACCCCAGTAACCGAAAATCAACGCACCGACGGATCTCAACATAAGAACCAAAGTGATACCCCAGGTGACATCCTTGACGCTCTTGTCAAAGGACTCAGCCATTTCAGACACGTTCAACGACACGGCGAAAAAGTCGACCGAGTCCCAAGTCCAGGCGGCAAAACCCATCAAGAAGTAGTTCCAGTTTTTAAGCGACATCAAGTGCAACTCCTTGAACGGGTTGAGCATTTCACTCCATGTGTATTGGGACCGCTCTTCTTTGGAAACAAAAAGGGTAGAGAATCTGGTGGAGAGGTATTTTTTGATGTTTTTTGACGTGAGCTTGGGGGGCTGGATGACGTGCTCATTGTGTTTGCGAACGTACTCGGAATGCACCGAAGAAGTGACCGAAAGCGACATGATGAGGAATCTGGCTGGTCGGCTTTCAAAAGTCTGCTCCTTTTTAGCGGAGGGGCGGAAAGCTTTTTTTTTATACCTTGTCGACGTGTCCCCCAAACGTTACTAGGTGACAGCATCAACTTCACTGTCTGCCCTGCATCTATCCTGATCTCGCAGAGTGGGGTGTACTGCGTGTGCATATAAACGAGGGGCTAACCGCAGGACGTCCATCAAAATGAGACCCCGCCCCGCGTTTGACGTGTGCAAAAATGTAGGATGGTACAACTGACGCGATTTGCTGAGCGACCTCTGCAAAAGCTTGCGCCAGCTGGTCACACAACGTTTCTTCGCTTTCGCAAAAGTATTCACCTGGTTAAGACTCTGATGGGACAACATATTAACCTTCTCGAGACGAAGCAACTTCTGCGTTGGGAAAGCCTGAGCCTTAGTTAGGTTCCCGCAGTGTGCAGTCTGTGCGTCGCACCACTGCGGGTTTTATTCCCCTTCCGACTCCGAAGCTGTGGGCCTCTTCCGCGGCAGGAGATAAACGACAAGGCACGTATATCAGGACCGCTTCTATTGGTCGAGCACACATACTTTCGGCGCGCTCTTGCTGGCGGGTAAGGACAGTTTTTTTTTTTCTCTCAATTTCGCCTCAGTGTCTCATTCCGGGTGCCGCCGTACATGAACAACCCCACAATGAGGAGCGAAGGTAGCCCACAAGAACAGATCGGGTGGCTCCGGGATCACCCGATCCCCACTGGGCATGGCTACCAAAAAGTCGTTTAGACGGCTGTATGATAAGCATGGCGTTAAAGTTCTGGCCACTCACGGCCGCCGGTGCATTGGTGCTTTGCCTATTTTGTGGGGTATCCCCACGGCGCAGGCCGTTGGAACGCTCATTCCGCATCGGAGTGCAACAGCCAAGCCCGATTGTCACCTTTTTAGCTTTGGCGGCGCGTCTTCTGAGGATCAGGAGTCTACTGCAGCAGAGACGCAAAGGTTACAGTCTTCCGCTGCTCAATAGTCACTTTGTATTGGCGATTTGGAAAAAAGGGCTCGAAACGAGACTCATGGAAACAGAGCAGACACGTTCGTTGTAGAACAAGGTGGTCTCTCCATCCACATGAAAAATCCGACAAAGTCGCTAACATCGATGGAACAACATCACCGCAAGCTGTCTGCGCCAGTGTCTGTAATTTCAGGTGCTACCAACGGCCTCCGTGAGCACGGTCCAGACCAAAGCTCTAAAATGAGGGGTACACCTTCCACATGTAGCCCCCTTTTCAAATCTGAAGCTGGTAATCGGCAATAACCGGCTTGTGGTCGCTCATGTAAAGCAGGAAATAGTTGGGCAAGACGTGATAGCCTTCCCACTCCGCTTTTGGATCAGCCCAAACGTAGTCAATAATTTTTTTCTCCTCCTTGTCCCGAATCCAGCCGGTGAACGTGCCTGTTTCGGAATCCAGATTCTGCTTGTATGTGCGGCTGTCCTTGAACTCGCTGTCGAGGAGAATGTGGTACGGCTCGTCCGAGGGCTCTGTGTTGAAATCGCCACACAAAAACGCTGGCTCTTTGCCCAGCTCCATCTTGCTCATGATCAACTTGACCAGCTCCCGGCGTGCCACCACTCCTTTGTGGTCGAAATGCGTGTCGAGCACCTTGATGGACTTGCCGGTCTTCTTATGCTTGAGAACAACCTCCGTCACGATTCTCTCCAAAGCTGCATCCCAACCAACACTTGGCTTGTCGGGCGTTTGGCTTAGCCAGTATGTCCGCGAGCTCTTGAGCTGCCAATCGGCCTCTTTGAAAAGGATCGGAGAAAACTCTCCCTTGTTCTTTCCGTCGGTTCTACCGACGCCATAGTATCCCCATTTTTCTTCCTTGCGGAGCTCCTCGAGAATGTCGTCGAGCTGGTTTTTCAATACCTCCTGAAGACAAACCACAGACGCCACTTCGGCGGTGTGGTTCGAGATGCTCTTGATCAAGGGCACCTTGCGCTCTGACCACGGCCGCTCACCGGGCACGAGGTTTTTGTTGTCGTAACGGATGTTGTGAGTGTACAAGCGAACGGCGAGATCGCTGGACTCGGAACGCTTGACTGGCATTCTCCAGAAGTGCATCATGGATGTCAAAGTCATGATAGTCACGAAGCAAGCAAGCGGTGCGAAGACACGAAGAAACGCTTTGGGCGACTGCCTGTATGTGCCTTTCGTGGGCGAGGGGACGATCATTGGCTTTGCGGTTTTTGGCGGTTCAATCCGGTGCAGAGGTGTAGGAAGAGGTGGTCCGATGTCGAGTGGGGCCAGCTCTGGTTGGGTCAAGCAGCGAGTGTCGGCCGTTTAAAAGCTCCCGGCAAGGCGTAAATTGCTCCTCTTCGCCGTGCCGCGGAAAACGTGGGGTGCGTGGCGCCGCACCATCCGCACCCAATATTCTTTCTCTCGGCCCACTTGACCGATCCATCGTGGCCGTTATGAGCGTACGACTGTGGACAATTGCGGCCGGTGATGCCGAGGCTGGACGTGGGATTGGTCGCCACGCTCAATAATGGTGGCCGGATGGAACACGTGGCCGGCATTTTGGCTTGTCGGTTAATCCGGCCGCACCGCGACAGGCACACATGGTGCGGCTGCGGACCGGAGATGCCTGGGGTCACCGGGAGCGCCTAACCCCCAGATCTTGCTTTCGGGAGCATATGAATGTGCAAAAATGAGCCGAATCTTCGTGGCCCTTTTCAAAAACGGCCCACGTTGTTCTTTGTTGCGAGCCCTGCGTGAAGCATTGTCTGTATTGTCATGTATCCGTCACTTCTACACGATGATTGCACATCTGCATGCTGGCCGCGGGCAAGTTATGGATATTCTGCTAAACCCGAATCGTGAAAAAATTAGTCTTAACAATGGAGATACGCTTCGGGTAAGCGCAGAAAATCTGTTCTTTAAAAGTGTTTTTTCTTGGATCTCAAAAAAGACGTTTTTCTTGGATCTTTAAAAATGATTTTTCTTGGATCTTCAAAAGTGATTTTTCTTGGAACAGCCGGTCGCCTCTCTTCTTTAGGACGTACCGTGGGTCTTCATAAACCACGGCCATCGCTGTAATCTTCTTCTCTTTATTGTGCCCGAGTATGTTTCCGCTCTGGTGGTGTCTTCTTCTTTCGCATATCGCCTCTGGCGCCTCGGCGTCTTACATTGAAACAATGGATTCAACTGCCACCGATTCGCCTGCTCTTCACGAGGTCCATTTATCTTCGGAGAACTGGAAATCGCTCCTCCAGAAACCAGAAGAACTAATCCTTCAAGAACCCGAAGAGCTGATACCCCATGAACAGGAAATACTAATTCCCCACGAACAGGGCAAACCCATCGAATCATCGCCGGGTGGTTAGCTTCGGGCCGACGCGGTTTGAGT
>JAKUBD010000244.1:0-14294 GCA_030563125.1 Metschnikowia laotica
CAACGACTCCCAAATTGCTCTTTGGAATGTGGTATCTCCATCGGCTCCTACCCGCAAGTTCTTGTCACATACCGCGGTCGTCAACGATATTTCTTTCAGCAAGCCGACCGGAGTGTTGTTTGGATCCGTAGCTGATGACTTCATGACTCACATTCACGATATTCGTGCTCCAGAGGAGTCCCCGGCCATCCAAATCAAGGAGCTGTTTCTCCAAAACGCGTTCCAGTTCCACCCAAAAATTAGCCAGCTTTTTGCTACAGGTGGCAAAGACAATCTTGTGTCGTTGTACGATGCTAGAAACACAAAGATGCCAATAAGGCAGTTCTTTGGCCACAACGACTCGGTGATGGGCTTGCGCTGGAACCCTCTCAACACCTCATTATTGAGCTCATGGGCGCTTGACAAGCGTATGATGACGTGGGATCTCAACTACTTGTCTGAGGAATTCGAGTTGCCCACGATTGACTCCACGGAAGGTAGGAAGAAACAAAAGTCGGCGGAGGACCCTTGTTTGAAGTTCATCCACGGCGGTCACACTAATTGCGTCAACGATGTGGGAGTCCATCCCACTATTCCTAATTTGTTCGTGACAGTCGGCGATGACTGGTTGATGGAGGTTTTCCAGCCCAACTCGGTGGCAGAGGAAGAAGAGGACGAGGATGACGAAGACGAAGACGAGGATGAGAATGACAACGCTACAAAAGAGACCAACGAAGCTGCCGAGTCAAAAGAGGAGGAATACAAAGGCTCGCCGGAAAAAACGGCGCCGGAGACTCAGCCTAATGCCGATGCCGACACGAACGCTGCCGACGCCAGCACAGACGCCATGGAAGTGGACTCAAACGTCAAAGCGGAGCCACAAATTTTGAACGCCCCAGAGAGCACAGCTAGCTGAGTTTCAGGAGCTGAAGGCCCGAAAAATTAGTTTTGTAAAATATTCAGTTTTAGAGCTGCGCTGCCGCGCCCCACAGTGCGGGTGCATACAGCGGCATCGGCGCACCGCGTTGTAGTAGGAACTATCAACACAATCTACAGCTGCCTCATCGCCTAAGGGACCCTCTTTAGCCACATATTTTGCAAACAAGTCCATCCGGAACCACAATCTAAAGATGGAGCTGCCCGCAAACGACCGCGAGTGCTCGGCTGGTGCGTCCAGCCTCACGGAACCGCGCTGGAAGTCCAGATCACCGCCTCTACCCAAAGAACCCGAGCATAAAAGGGTTCGTGTGGACCACGACGAGCCGGAAAAAGCAGAAGATATTGCCAAGCAGTTCAAGAAATTTCTGACGGCCCCGCGCTTCAATCTCAACTCCGAAGAGCTCTATTGTGTGTGCCGAAAACCTGACTACGGTGGAGAGTTGATGATATCGTGTGACGGTTGTGAAGAGTGGTTTCACTGCAAATGTATGAAGGTGGATCCTAAATATGTGGATCTTATAGACCGGTTCTATTGCATCTTTTGTACGTGGAAAGGTAAGGGCGTCACGCGGTGGAATCGAAAGTGTCGTCGTCCAGCGTGCTTCAAGCCCGCCAACAAAGATTCAAGATCCAAGTATTGCTCGAAAGAATGCGGCCGTCAGTACTTGAAATCGCAGTTGACTCAAAAGGCCGGCCTATGCGCTGGCGACATACGATTTGTCGTTGACCACTGTGCCAAATACGCAGACTTAGAAAGCATGGGAATCCAGTTCCCGGAACTTCCGCAGGTGCTCGAGCTCGACATGGCGAAGCTACCGTCTGAACTCAAAGATCTTCTCGTGCAAATCGAAAAACAACACTCTAAGTTGGAGGAAGAGCTTCTGCTCAGTTTACAAAGGGAAAAGTACTTGCTTCGTGTGAAGGAGGAAATCAAGCTCATAACTGAAAAGGCAAAGACGCTCATGGAACCAGGCGAAGTCAGCGATGCTGGCTCAAAGGGTAAAAAAAAGCGGAAACTGGTGAAAGTCGACATCTGCTGTTTCCCAAGCAACATCAATGAGGTGCTCGCGAGTCAAGAGAAGATCCGGACCGCTTTAGCGGTCGAAGCCTCCGCAGAAGCCTTTCGAGACCAAATCGACGATTCCTCACGTGCTTATGCCGAAGAAGGTAATAACTACACCGGTACATTATGCCTCACCGACCGCCGTAAGTGCTTGCGCCACAACGGCTGGTTCAATTTAATTGCCGACCGTATCTGGAAGCATCTGGCCGAAATCAGAGCGGTTTTGGCCAACTTGGAGAGTGACAAGAACGATGCTTTGAGGAGATATAGCATCACGGTATATGAAAACTCTTCGAGTTGATCCATCCCAACTACACTCTACGGAAAGAAATATCAAGCAGGGTTAATTCAAATCAATTCGAAACTTACTTAACGTGAGCAAATAGGGCACAAAAAGAGAATCAGAAGAAAAAACAAGCCGTTGATGGATAGCATTGGCACGTGCTTTCCACGTCTCAACAGCCATTACACTTTGTTGTAGACAAAGCATCTTTTTGACTCGTCCCAGCCGCCGTGATAGTCATCATTTTCGTCATATTCTGCAGCCAACTTGGCAGATGAAACAATGAGTTTTTCGCAGCCGTCCACTAAAAAAACTGCGTTGTGCCATGGCGTTGGAATATGGAGCAAACGGTCCTCCTCATCCTGGTTGTGTGAGCTGGTGCAACACAATTGGGGGTCCAACAAGCGAACTCCAAACTTAGGCCCGGCATTGTGGTGAGCGTGGATAGAAAAACGCATGTGGAAGGGAAATACCAATTCGACCAAGTTGGAGTACGCGTCGTTTCTTCGGATCATTTCATAAGACACGGAAGAAATCAACTTTTTGAACTTTTTGCCCGACATCATTTTTGCCGTTGTCGTGTGGATCAAGTCCTCGTGCATGAATTTGTTGAATCCACGATACAAGTATAGCCGAGGATGGCCTGGCGTCTTAATTTGCTCACGGAGGAGATTGTCGTTGTCGTCACAACCAAGCATCAAAATCTTGCGATTAAGCTCAGTTTCTTCGTCCACCACGGTTCCCAAATGGTGTTCCACGGGTACTTCTCCCAATGCTGGAGCGATCCATTGCTTCAACAGAGATTTAAAGCAGTCGTTGAGTCCCTTGAAGTATATGCCTTCGAAACCTGGCGGCTTCACCTCCTCATAAAGGTCGATAAGCTGTAGGGTATAGGTGTCCACGACGTCATCGTTCACGTGGATACAGTCGCTGAAAACGTGTCCATCACTGACAATATAGAATTTCATCCCTGGGGAATAGATTTTTTGGACCCAAGCCACAAACTCGATGATTCGATATATGGCAAGCTTTTCGCCCATATCGGGCTTTGTGTCGTGCACCTTGTCTTTGTTGTGGGACTTGCAAGGGAACGCAGGAAGAACAGCCTCGATGGGGATGTTCCTAGAGGTAAAGAAATTCACGCTTTCAATAAAGCCGTCTCTTCCCTCCTCCCACCGGTCGACTCTGGCCGAGTTCTTGATGGTTTGTTCAAAAATTTCGGTGAAATGTTTCGCTTTTTCCAAACCCTTTTGCCCAGCGACATTGTTGGTAAACGTTATCACACTATTATCAATTATAGTGATAATAAACCACAACTCAAACACGCTGGGATCAAACGTCTCGGTCACGATGCCAACATTGCATCCGTCCTTCTCCCTCTCGAAATAGCAGGCTTTATCTGAGGACTTCACACGAATGTTCTTTTCAGGTATCGCAGGAACATCTGTCCGTTCTTGAGCTTCTTGCAAGTCGTCCCAGTAGGATTCGACAGACATTTGCGCAGTCTTTTGGGTCCGGACATTCAAGAAGCCCGAGCTGTCTCGCAAATAAATCAATTGAATTCTCTCGAATAAAGTTTTGCGTTCCACAGTCATGGCTCTCACACAAAAACTACAGAACGGCAATCAGAGCTACCTTTGTTTTATACATAATCAGAGTTACTGCTCTGCCGTAGCTCACCAGCTAGAGTTGCCAATCTTCACTTGGCGAGTGGTTTCATTCTGCCAGGGTTGCGCAGAACACTTGGTGTGTATGAAATGAATGGCCCATGACCAGCACCTATGCAAATTTGGATGCTTTGAGGTCTTAGCTGGGCAAAATGAAGCATTCGGCGCACGGCAGACATGAACAGACATTCTGAAGTACTTCCTTACTGGCTTGCAAGTTGAGCTCAAAAGAAATAGATTTTTTTTTTTTTTTTTTTAACTTCACATCATGAAATTGGCGTTGTTGGCTCTGCTTTGCGAAACGGAAGATTTCATAGGCAGACCACCCGCTTTGCCCAATGACATCTGCAAGTTAGACAGCGAGTGCTGGCGCGAGACAGGCGCCGAAGGAATTGGCGTGTTGAGCGCCGTGACGGCGTCGGGCGAGTAACATTTCTCGCCCTGGAGTGCGTGGCTGAGGTGGTTCAAAGACAAGCGGGATGAAACCGGCGAGGCAGTTGCTGCAGGCGAAAGGGTCAAGTGCATAGGCGATTGAGACAGCGGCTGGGTCCCTCGTGACAGCTGGATCTCCTGGATGGCTGAATGGAGCTTCTGAAGGGAAGCATACGAAAACACAGGCTTCATCTGCGGGCGGAAAGATTGTAGGAACGGATGCGCCAACGCGTCCTCAGCCGACATCCGTTTGGCCGGATCCAAGATAAAGAGGTTGCGGAGAAAGTCCTTGGCCTGTTCGGGCACATGGTTCCAGTACTCTTCTGGCTCAAAGACGTAATCGGCTTTTAGGATGAGCTCCTTTGTTTCCTCGTCGGTGTCACAGTCAAACGGCATGTATCCGCAAAGCATAAAATATGTGAGCACTCCAACGGCCCATATGTCGACGGGAAAGCTGTGGCCAGCCCTGGAAAGCACCTCTGGAGCAAGATAGCTGAGCGTTCCGTCGAGAGAACGCGCCAACTCGCCGTCGCGAAGTATTCTGGCGTGGCCAAAGTCGGCTAGAAGCATCAGCGCCACTTCGGACTCTTTCGAGGCAAACAAAATGTTCTCTGCCTTGATGTCGCGGTGCACCACGCCGTGGCTGTGCAAATGCTTGAGCGCAGATAAGAGCACTGTGAGGATCTGCTGTGTTTCTGGTATGCTAAGCCGGCCGTCCGGAGCCTGGGTGATGCGCTCGTAAAGCTCTCCGCCCTCGGCCAAGTCGGTCACGAGATAGAAAGAGTCGCTTGTTTCGAAATAGTCCTCCATCAGTAGAATATTGCGGTGGTTGTTCAGAATAGTCTTGAGCACCTGAAACTCCCGCTGGAGCATCGATTCGAGCCCATACACTAGCGATTTCTTGAACTTCTTGGCAGCAAAGTGCCGTTTCGTCACCACGTTTTTGCACTCGTAAACGTCGGCGTAAGATCCCGTGCCGAGCCGGTTTTTGGATAGAATATATGGACATGGCACATTGCACTCGGGCGTTTGCAGGGCTCCGCTGCCGGAGGCGAACTGAGGCCAGAGCTTTTCCGTCATTCTGCTTTGGATCGGTGATGGGGGAGCGGCTGGGTTGGTAGCGGAAAAGTGGGAAAACAGTCGGCAAAAGTCAGGAAAAAAGAGAAGCAGCTGTCAACGCTTGGTGGATTGCGCCGATAACGCTGTTTTTCCGATCAAGTGTTAGTTGCGTCACTCCTGCATCGCGGGCGCATCCCCGGAAAGCTAAATGTTCCGGTGGCAGCTTACACGCCCCTGCCACACGTCAGGAAGAGATAGCGAGAGCCAGCGGCACACCGCGATTGTACGCTGTAGTGACCCCATTCACGGCCTCTATATACCACCTTCCATCTCCTTTCTGCGATAGATAGCTCCCCTGCAAAGCGGCTCGCCTAGCACCCCGGCGCCCTGCAGAAACTGCAGAAGGCGCGTAGAGGAAGAGCATCACCTGACCTCACTCACGTGACCGACATGGAGATGCACACGTGATGGCATCGCTACAAAAATTTCCGTACCGTACAATCTAACATCTCCAATATGGATGGCTTAAACCTCAGCGTCAGCGCCTTGAAAAGCAAGGTGTCGCTGAAGCTCAACCCCAAGGCCAGCGGCAGCTCTGGCCTGAAGACCGAATCGAAATCGGTCCAGAAACTGAAGAAGCCTACTTCCAAAACCCAGCAGAAGCCCAGAAAGGCCGAGGACCGCCCAGCTGGAGGCAAGTCCAAGAGCTCTGCGGATAAGAAGCCCAAAAGCTCTTTCGGCGCAGCTGAAAAAGCCAGTCAGTCACAAAATGAGTCAATCGCAGAAATCATAAAGAAAGAAGCACTCTCAATGGGCGCTGCGGAAGATGACCTTGATTTAGTAGCTGGGTTGTCCGACGACGACAGCGAAACTGAATTCGTTGATGCTGCTGCCGACATGGACCTCAATAACGACCTTTCTAAGTTTTTGAAGGGGCTCGGGTTGCCCTCAGAAGTCCCAGTTGCCGATGATGAGGAAGATGAGCAAGACTCTGGAGACATCTCGAACGAGTCCATTTCCAAGACCGAAAAGCCCGATTCGATCGAAGCAAACGAAGCAGAAAAGGAGCAGAAAAAACTTCAGGATAAAGAGGCCAAGAAGGCACTCAAGAAGGAGAAGAAACAGCAGGAGAAGGAAAAGCGTAAGGAAGAAAAGGAAAAGAGAAAGGAGGAGAAGCAGAAGGAAGAAAAGGCCATGAAAGCGGAAGAAGAAGTCCAACAGAAAAAAAAGGTCCAAGAACTGAAACCCTCGTCAGACAAAGTCACCAGTTTGGCATCCGTGGATGCCGGCAAGCTCAAGGTGGAGCCAAGAATTGACTGGTACAACATTGAGTACGCTGCAGTTGAAGAAGAAGAAAAGATGGACCGTTTCGGGTTTGAGAGACTCGAAGAAAGAGCAAAGGCGGTTCTCGATGCAGAAAACAAAAAGTACTTGGAGGAATTCACGGCGGACAACTCGCAAAAGCGGTTTTTGTCTCAGATTCTTTCTGACGGTACGTTGAACGATAAAATCTCTGCATTAACACTTTTGGTGCAAGAGGCGCCATTCCACAACTTGAAGGCGTTCGACACGCTCTTGGGCTACTGTGAAAAGAAGTCCAGAACAGCAGCGTTGCAGGCAATCACGGCCATGAAGGATTTACTTCTCAATGGGCTCTTGCCTGACCGAAAGCTCGTTTCTTTCAGAAGGCAGCGTCTCTCGCGGAATATGGACGACCGCACTTTGGCACTTTACCTTTTCGAAGACCACTTGAAAAGCAGCTACTTCAAATTCATCCAGGTGCTCGAGTATTTGTCACACGATCCAATTTTGCACGTCAAAATGAACGTTCTTTCGCATATCTTTGATTTGATCAAGGCCAAGCCCGAGCAGGAGGCCAACTTGCTCCGTTTAGGAGTCAATAAGCTCGGAGACACTGACAAAAAAGTGGCGGCCAAGGCCTCTTACCAAATTCTTCAGCTTGAGGAGGCCCACCCGGCCATGAAAAAGATTGTCACCGATGCCGTCACTGACATGGTGTTCCTGAAAAAGGCCGACTATCATGCGGAGTATTACGCAATCTTGACATTCAACCAGACGATTTTGTCCGGTAAAGACCTGGAGATTGCCAACGCATTGGTCAAAACGTACTTTTCGCTTTTTGAAAAGGTGCTTGTGGAGTCGGACCCCGCAGCCAAGGAAAAGCACGAGGACAAGACGCTCGGCAAAGTCGAAGTTGGCCGCAAGAACAACAGAAAGGCGTTCAAAAAGGGTAAGAAGGGTGGCCGCTCGGTCAAGGTTGAGGAAAAGACGGAAAATGAAGTGGTTGAGGAACGTTCAGCCAAGATGTTTTCCGCTCTCCTCACAGGAATGAACAGAGCTTTCCCTTACAGCGACTTGCCTGCCGAAATGTACTTGTCACACCTCGACACGTTGTACAAGATCACCCATTCTACCAACTTCAACACTTCCGTCCAGGCCTTGGTTTTGGTCCAACAAATCACATCTCAGCAGCTGTTGGACGGCGACCGTTACTACCGGACGCTTTACGAGTCCTTGTTGGATCCTCGGTTGGTCACGTCGTCCAAGCAGGGTGTGTACTTGAATTTGTTGTTCCGGTCGCTCAAGTCTGATATCGGCAATGTGCCTCGGATCTTGGCATTTGTCAAGAGAATATTGCAAGTGTGTTCCCACTGGCTCAACGTCGGAGCCGTCACCGGTATGTTGTTTTTGTTGATGGAGTTGAGCAAGACGCATCCGCAAATTCTCGAGTTGATGGAAGCCGAGGCTGGCCGTCCTGAGTTGGCATCCGGCGTCACTGCCGCTTCTGCTGACGGCGACTGCTACGATCCCAAGAAGCGGAATCCAAACTTTGCTGCTGCCCAGACCTCCTGTCTCTGGGAGGTCAGCCAGTTCACCAACCACTACCATCCATCGGTGGCCATCTACGCCCAGTCTTTCCTCGACGGTACACCACAGCCCAAACCCGACTTGGGCTTGTACACGTTGGCGCACTTTTTGGACCGTTTCGTTTACAAAAATGCCAAACAAAAGAGCGTTTTGAAGGGTTCGTCCATCATGCAACCGTTGGGCGGAGGCCACACGGGATCTTTGTTGGTTCGGGCCACCAACGTCCAGTCCACCAGCCTTCCCGTTAACACAGTTGACTGGTTGTCAAAGCGGGCAAGCGAGGTGCGTCCCGACGAGCGGTTTTTCTTTGATTATTTCACCAATAATTCACAAAAGGTCAGAACACGCAAACCAAACGATGCAGTGGTCGACAGTGACGACGAAGAGGCTGCGGAGTTGCAAGAAAACGCAGTGTGGGATGCCTTGGTCAAGTCCAGACCCGATGTGGAGGGCAGCGACGACGACGACGCCGGCTTTTCCGACATGGACGAGGCCGATTTTGCCGACATGACCGATGGCGACGAAGACGACGACAACGACGACGACGGCGACATTGTCGGCGCCGACGGCTCAGACATGGACGGTGCTGCATTTGAAGACGACATTGATTTCGACGAGGAGCTTGCCCGCGTGGAGGTCGGCGGCGACGACTCCGATGCCTCCGACGGGCTGGACGCCGAAGTTTTCCAGGATTTGAGCGACGAGGTCGACAGCGATGTGGAGCCGGTCATGTTGGAAGAAGAAGCAGAGTCGGGTACAAAGAGAAAGGCTGCCGACTCTGGATCGGGCAAGTCCAAGAGATCCAAGTTGCGCAACTTGCCTACTTTTGCATCTGCCGAGGACTACTCGCAGTACTTACAGTCGGACGACGACGACATGTAGCATAGAACGACAATAATCATATAAGAATCATCACAATGAAGACCAGGATACCGCGGAAGCAGATGTTAGAACAAAAGCAGCAAGCCAAGAGGTGTTCAAGAGTGGTAACAAATGGCGATCAGTCATGTGCGCGCAGGCAGGGCGCGTTGCAACGACTACGCTGAGAAAGGCGGGTAGAGACGTCCGGCAGCTGCATGGAAGTCGCCCTTGCATGGCATGCTCGGCTGCAGGGATCCCCCATGGCACCCTGCCGATGCGTTAGAAACCCCCTTACATGCCGGATGTAGCCTCTTCTGACGCAGCTCCCCCACTACACTTGGTGGGCGTTACTACCGCACCGCATGGAGTGCAACACGGCAACCACTTACCACTCGAGCCCTGCGTGTGTACTCGCCACATGTGTGAAACCATTCCATGCCTTGAACTGTGTCAGCCATGATTCAACTTGGTGACAAATGCCTACATGGGCTTATGTGCACACTTGTCAAACACAATGGCGGCTGTATGCATCATATGCAAACACCAGTGGACAATAACAGTTACGACTGTGGCAACTGTCAGAAACCGAGTGGAGGGTCTCACGAACAGATGTCTTGAAAAAACGAGCTTGAGCATATGCCTGCACCTCCAAATCCGGAATGTCTTCGCCGTGCGTCGTGGCGCGATTTCCGAGTGTGCCTTAGAGATCGGGCAACATTTCCGAGTACTGCAGGCGGAAATTCGGAAATCACATCTGTCCGCGATGTACTATTGTCGCACACTGGAAACTCATGCATACATAAAACAAAGGTCAGATCCAGCCGAAACTTTATAACGGTCCGGCCATGCATCTACTGCCGCGAATTCGGCGTCTGCCTTTGGCGGCAAAAGACAGACATATTTCAAATTACACGGCCGGGTCTTTTCAGATGTTGTAACGCCCGTTTCCGACTTGCAAATTCTAGTCGATGCGGCGCAAGCGACTCGCGGAAAGCCATTCCGATGTCCGAAGTTCGTGAATTGCTCTCTCGCCAGTGCGGTGCCTCTCGGCGCTCGCGCCAACCATTGGCGAGGGAAGCCACTAGCGAAGCCACTGTACGTTCCACACAAAAAAACCCTCGGAATTGCAACAGCCGGTCACGGCACTGCTCGTGCACAATACACAAAGTGAACAGTCTACTGGTCCAATCTGCATTGACCGGATCTGTGGCGAATCTTCGGCGTCGCAAGTATCCTGGCGCGGAAAGGCAATTTTCACACAGGGAAGCTTTCGGCGCATACTAGACTTAGTGTTGTGCACATAAGATGTGGGCCGCATATGCACCTTCGAGGAGATGCCGTAAAAAAAAACCGTTTCATCAAACAGCCATAGGTTTGACGCTGCGTATAAATCAGGTTTTTCCCACGCTGGAAGGATTGATTTGCAATATTTAGCATCGCATCCCCGCCTACCCCATTTCTCATATTGGTCCCTCTTTTATCTGCTTAGTGCGCCCGCCTTAAGCTACCTCTGCAGCCCCTGCCATTCATTTGGCACGCAACCCCTTGCCTCGTCTCATCGCTTCGCTACCCTAGCCGGTCTGCATTCACAGTCAAAAGTTTTTTGCTCTCAGCAAACTGCCGTGCCCGCCTATTACTTGATCACCTTTCCTTTGCATCACAGAACTCTACAAATAGAAGGTTGGCAAAACAAAAGATCAAAATTTTTTATTGAACCCATCAGTTATGCATATCGTCAAAGACGTCCTTTCCACAGTCAACCTGCCGTTTGACATCCTTGTCATCGGCAAAAGCGGCGTTGGCAAATCGTCGTTGATTGCCAAGTACCTTTCGGACACCTGGACGGGCACATCGTGTGATTTCTCCGACACGTTGGTATGCAAAGCCATCACACTGGTGCCGGATTCACCCAGCAGATCCATGTCGTTGGACTCGCTTGGTCGGCTTCAAAGTGTCACAATCTTGGCAAGCTCAGCCGAGGTCGACTCGCTTCTCACGTTCAATAAGTACCAGATCAAGAATGCTTCGACCATTCTCTTTGCATACTCGGCGTTAAGCTACGAGTCCTTCGAGTGCCTTGAATATACCATCTCTTGCATCCAGTCCACGCTTCCTACTTTTCCTCCTTGCGTCATCGTGTGCTTGGAGAGACTGCTGCTCTATTCAATGCTGCAGGTCCTGCTGATGGAGGGCCAAGACCTCTCGGAGCGCTGTGGCTCGCTTGGCTTTTTCAAGGTCGATTTGGACTCCGATACCCCGGTCGACCCTGTGTTCGAACCGCTAGTGGAAGCCACACTCTCGGAGCAAGGCTCGTTGTCGCCTGCCGCCATCGACGATACTCTTGACGTTGCCAGCGACCCATGTCCTGGCCGCAGTGCAAGAGGTTTTGCTACCCCAAACTCAAACGTCACATCCGTCGGGAAGTCTTTGGCAATGGACCGCTCGAACCCTCATGACAGCTCTCTGTTCCTGCCTCATCTACACACCGCTCATACCTCGCATTTCCATCCATCATCGGAAACGCATCTGAAGTCTTCTCAAGACAATCTGATGGCCATTTCCACCGCCGCCTCTTCTGTGTCCGTTAAGCCCGGCCGCTGCATCAACAAGGCCACTGTCGAGCACAAGTCGAAGTCCGGCTGTTGCATCATCATGTAAACTTGCATTTGCACTCATTTATAGACCTATTGCATCGATTTCGCATCACTATTCTTTTCTTGTACATCTTCGTATAAAGTGTTTGGTGTTTCTCATGCTATGTATAACTAAACTGGTGCGTTGTCCGCAATGTGAGAGAATCCACGGAACTGCTCTTGCATCTCGGACGTCAACACTGTCGACACGGGCGTCAATTTCGGGGTCTCCGACGTAAACTCCTGGTCAAAATTGGTGAAATCGTGCTCACTGCTCACCTCCGGAATGTATGGTGGTTGAATTCTCAAGTTCAAGACATCGTCGAAATTGACATCTTGGAAATAGGAGTGCTCCATGATATCCAACGCATCCCGCTCACCACTTCCCAAACGCTGCAATGGGTCTTTTGTAAGCAATGCTTGCAAAATAAGAACGGTCTGTCTGGGCATGCTGATTGGATATCTCACATCATCATGCTCGATTGCATTGAAAACATCGTCCTCGTCGTCTCCCTTGAAAGGACTCTGGCAAAGAAGCATCTGGAACATTAAAACACCAAATGCCCACCAATCGACAGAGCGGTCATATTGCTTTCCTGCAATGATTTCCGGAGCCATGAACTCTGGAGTACCGCAAAACGTACCTGTAGTATTCTTGAACCACATGTTTTCTTTACACAAACCGTAGTCTCCGATCTTGATGTGTCCTCTGGTCGTCAAGAGTATATTGTCGAGTTTCAAATCACGGTAGACAATCCCGTTTTCGTGGAAGTATTTGAGACCGAGCAAAACCTCACATGCATAGAACTTGGCTCTCTTTGCCGAAAATCTGTTATTCTGAATGTGCCACATCAAGTCTCCTCCTGAAATGTACTCCATAACGAAATATATCCGGTTTTCCGTCTGGAAACAGCAATGCAAATTGAGTAGGAATGGATGCATCTCTTTATTTGCAGTCAAGAAGACTCTCTTTTCAGATTTCACTGAGTCTGCCTCCTCATTTTCCACAATGAAGTCTTTTTTCAAAACCTTGATGGCACACAATTTGCTGGTGTGTCTTGACTCCGCCAACATGACTTTTCCGAAATTCCCTTTACCAAGAACAGCCAAGAACTGGAAATCATCGAGACCAATCTTTCTTTTCTTTCTTCTAGTTTTTTGTGGCTTGGACGATTGCTCCGACTTCTTGACTGGGCTGTGTGAATCATGCACCACTTGTGAGTATGTGTCCTCGGTGGGAACCATATGATTGTAATCGAGGTTGTCGAAAATGTTCTGCTTTGACTTGCTTGGTGAATCAGCTTCAAATGGGTTTTGGTCGTCCTCAATTATTTCATGAGAAGCACCAGTAGGATATGCAGCATGTTCGAAATCTTCTGATTTATTGGAAACAAATGTGTAATCATGATGTGCCTTATCATCAGAGCTCGAGTCTTGTTGTGCATCTGCAGCAGGTGCTTTCCTCGTGGCTTGTCTGTTGTATGGTGAATCCACTGTTTCCTGAATATAATTCTTAACTTGGGTGGGAAGTCTAGCCTCAATTGGCTCTTCAACTTCTTCATCGCCGGGATAAGACATTCTGAGCGGTTGGTTTTCATTTTGATGGCTCCCGCTCCTTTCAGAAGCGATTTCAGAATGATCATCTGAAACCATTGGAGCCCTGTATTTGACGGGCAGAGGTTGGTTGGAGAGCGGGAGCTCTGGAAGAGTTTTGCGTGGTGGAAGAGATTTTTCCGTCTTGGTGGAAGTCTGCGGTTGCTTGGCTGGATTTGTTGATTTGATCGTTGTCAATATTTTGTTCGCCATTTCCATAGACATTCCGCAGAAGTCGGGAACCAAATGGGTGCAGTGGGTGTGGCACATGACACCACACTCCAAACACTTGCGAACGTTTTTCTTACCCCATGGTAAAATGTATCCACAGTGGCAGCACCACTTCGTACCACGGTTCAGTACAGGTTCGAATCTGTGAGGAATACGGTGATTCAATTTTGCTTCATCGTCGCAGGTTGCTCCAGATTTTGAAATACATTTTGTAACCACCTTTTGGTAACATTTTTTGTGGCACAAGAATCGACAATCTTGACATTGAAAGCCGGTGTAACGCAAGAACTCGCCACACAATGCACAGCACATGATGTTGTAAAACTGTTTTTGCACAAATTGGTGACCATGTTGTTCAAAAACCTCTTCTTTCTTTTGTCTGATGGCACCATGACGCCCAAGGGCACCCATGAAATTGGAGCGGTTGACGCCCGTAGATTTTTCAAAAGTCAAATTGAGAAGAATCTGTCCTACGGGCTCAAGAACGACCCACGCCGACACCAGTGTTGGTTTGGAAACGGAAGGCGACTTGATGTCGCCTTCAATAATACTGTCGCTGTTAGTGACCGGGTTTGGACCCAAAAAGTTGTTCGAATGAGTGTTTTGCTTCGAGCCCGTGTTCCGAATTTGGGTCACGGTTTTGCCTATGACCTGTTGTCAGACTC
>JAKUBD010000245.1:0-14180 GCA_030563125.1 Metschnikowia laotica
TTTTTTTTTTTTTTCATCATGAACTTTTGATGTTTTGGAGGCTGCCGGATCTAAATAAACGGCGGCGAAGCTCAATATAAATACTTATGCGGAAACAAATTCAGGTCCCATGCATGAAACACAACTGAAACACGCCTGGACATGAAACATCTTTACCAGCCTTCACTTGATTCTTCAGCAATCTCGTCACATTCAGAGACCTGCGAGGTCACACTAAAGTGGTTGCCACAAGCGAGCAAATCTCGCAAATCGAAGTTCCCTACGAGTACAATCTGCCATCGACTTTTGCGCAAAACGTTCATTTTTCTGTTTCCACTCGTCTAGCTGTGCCATCCTCCCGAAGCAGTTTCCCGTGAGTCGTCTATCACATTATAGTATATAGCCACTTAGCATCGCAACCCATCACAGAGGTCTTCTTGATGTCATCATCAATGTGGCTCAAAGATCAGAGGCATGAGAAAAGGGCACATGTATCAAGGACACGACTGAATTCTTCATGGCTCGAAACTGACGTGACTCGAAATATCCATCAGGGCACTGTAACCTGGCAAAGTCGAAAAGCACTTACTTTTTACTCACCTTCAAACTCTTGACGCGGCGCATTAGAGAGTTGCCTCCATCCTCGTCACCAAAAGAGTTGCGTTCGCCGAGGTAGTCATCGTTGGAGTTTCTGCGCAATTGGTTGTCGCCGCCGCTGTTCTTTCTCAATCTTTGCACAAGCGACTTCTTGCGCCCAAGGCCGCCTCCTGTGTTGGCAGGACTCAAGGTATCGTCACCGCGGGGAGCAGGCGCACCGTTGACAAACGTGGTGGATCCCAACCCTGCTGTTCTGTAGCCATGAACGGGGGAGGCCTTTTCGTACGCATCGAACGCAACCACGGAGGGGTTTAGTCTGGGGACGTTCTCGTTGGACCCGAGCGCCTTTGTTGGCGACTGGGACAGCGCGCGAGGGGGCTCTCTGGCAGAACTTCCCACAATCATGTTGTGGTCTTCGTAGTTGCCAAATGCGAGGTTCAAGTTGTCGGAGGTAGGTCCAAACGCCTTTGTGGAGTTGTTGGGGCCGTCAGCTGGGAAAGCCTGAACCGGAGGCGCTTTCACGTTTTTGTTTCTATGAGGGGTACAAGCGTCGAATGGGCCATCATGGTGGAACCTGCCGCCAAAAAATGCACTCACGTCCAACTTGTCAATGGTATCGAGGTTTTTGGCCAAGTGCGGCGCAATGTCCTTCTTTTTGGACAGCTTCGAAGACGATTTGTGGTTGGACTTGCGATCTCTGTGTCTCTCGGAGTCGCTGTGAGATCTGTGTCGTCTGGAGCGGGATGAGGAGGAAGAGGCGGCGGGGGGCTTTTCTTGCGGGTATTCTCTGGAAGCTGCGGTTGGGCCTGCGGCCTCTTCGTATGTGGGTGGAGGAGGAGGAGGAGGAGCTGCCTTCTTTTCTCTAGGTGGCGTAGACACACGACTCGAGCGTGTCGGAGGAGCGGGAGGGTCACGATGGTGTTTATAACCCTCATTCATGGCGGAAGCGAATGGGTTGTTTGACATTCTTCTGCATAAATTAGTATTGGAGCCTGGGGAGTCGGGGCGGGTGGTGAGTAGCGGTAGCGGGTCAGGAAAGTGGAAGGAACGGAAGCCAGATGAGGGGGTTTTCCGAAAGCTGGTAGAAAGAGCTTGGACAGAAGGAAGAAAAAAAGAGGGAGACTCGAAAAGGTGTGGTCAAAGGGCGCATGTGTCGCTCGCTGGAGGTGGGTCACCGGCGCCGCCCTCTCCTGCACAACGCGAGTAACTCGCGCGCGCAAGCCTCATCGGGTCACGAGGCCTATGATGCGGCGCGTGGAGGTCAACAAGAGTAGGCAATGCACTGGCAAAGGAAAATCCGGCGATGCATGAGTAGGGCGCATCCAAAGGGATTTCGTAAACACTGACGAGAGCGGAGGATCCGGAGGAAAACGAACGAAGAATCACAAGATATGGATCTCGAGCTAGGAAACGGTTAACCAGATTTGCAAGACAGATCTAGAATCCGAGCCGAAAACAAAATTCCCCATCAAAGCACAAGCAAAATCGCAATTGAAATCCGCCGCAGGGCAAACAAAGCGCACTGACGCATCAAGAAAACAGAACACGACAAACGCAAAGGGCAAAACAGAAGAGCAAATAGGAACACCAAAACTGAACGCGAAAAGATTGCCAATGCCAACTGAAACGCAGAAAAGAAAAGCAATTCGAATGTGCAAATCGAATGGGCACAATGCAATGGGCTAAATCTGGCCATGGCGCGGGGCGCGGCTGGTCTAGATCGCGCGGCCATCTCGACTGAGCTTGCTCGCGAAGCGGTGTGGCCGCATCTGCAGATACGCCAAGTCACCGGCCAGGCAGACCAGGCTCTGCAAGAGAGGCTTGCGTGGTGTTGTTCCCAGTGCCCGCCAGGGACGGGCGAGGCCCGTGTGCATTATTCCTTTCCAAAAGCAAGAGCAGAATGCAAATGAAGATAAGAACGACACCGAAGATACGTAAGTAGAAGAAATGCAAAATGGAAAATAAAAAAAAATAAAAATAAAAAAAAAATGGTGCAGAAGTCTTCCGTATCTTTTCGTTCTCATCCAATTGCATCTGTTTTGCTCGGCCATCCGGTTCTACCGTGCCTCTAGTGTTTTTCTCGCCAGTGCGAACCGAGGAGCCAAAAGGATTCCATCTTTCTGAAGCGACCCGCGGTTGAGTGGCCGCCGCTGAGCGCAGTCGACACTTTGATTTTTTCAACTTGTCATTGTTTGAAATTTGTTTTGTGTTTTGCTCCTGTTTGTCACTCGCTTCTTGTCTTCCTTCTTTCTCCATTTCTCTTTGGTTCTTTCGCTGTGCCTCTTGTGATTTCAGCCGCGTCTGTCAGCCCCCATGCGCCTCTGGGAGCGCCGGCGCTCTTCCGGAGCAAACAAAATGGCAGCCACAGCAAAATGGCAGCCAAAAACCCCTGAAATGAAAACCAACACAAAATCGAGAAAACGAACGAGATCAATCAAAGAGGAAAAAAATGAAAAAAAAAAAAAGTAAAGAAAGTCAAATGATTTCGAATGGTAATAGCACAATAGAACATCAACGGGAATAAGACCCTGCGCCACCTAGGCCCGGATCAATAGCGACCGGAAAAGAGAGCCTCAGCCCGAGTTTTCAGTCAGAATCCCATCCGCTCGAAGATTATTACCAAATCACTGAAATCCTTCAACTTTCCGGTTCTTTATTTTTTCGTTCTTTCCGTCGTTCTTCCCAATCCAAAAACCAAAATTACCAAAATCGGAGGCTCGTTCGACCCCGCCAAAACAAAATACGTACCTTCCATAATTCACATTACTATCGCTGCCTGTGCGAGACTGTGTGGGAAAAGATGGCCGGTCAGGAGGCTGGAAGTCCTCGTCATCGTCCAGATGATCAATCAACGTCTTATTTTTTTGGACCCACGTCTCAAAGGCAGACGTGCTCAGGTTGACCGAGGCGCCAGATCCATCACGAACCGGTAATGTTCCGGTGGCGCTGTGCAGAAGTGAGCTGGGCCGGAACGGGTTGTTCGACAGCCGGCGGCCCACCGAATCATACGAGTTATTGTTCTGCTGATACATGGAGTCGTCCACGGGAAGAGGCTATGCTAATAGGAGACGGTGGAGTGCCGACCGTGATGCTCTGGGCTCGTGTGATTATTCGCCCGCGCACGCCGACGCGCTCCAGCAAAAAAAAACGGCTTTTGTGCGGGCGCGAGCTCGAAGAATGTCTATTTTAGGCATTAACAAGCCGTGCGTGGAACATGGAATATTTCTTCAACTTGCCGTTCGTATTGGGCAGCTGAAAATGCGGCAACTGGGTTTGCACGTCACTGAGCCGCTAATGCCAACTCACATGCGCGGCAACCCGCCAGTTTCTCTGCACGGCCTCCTCTTGTCCCATCTACAGTAGGCGCTGCGGCATGTCATTATCAATTAATGAGCTACACAAGAGGCACACGTGGCGGTCGCGACGATGCTTCGTTGGTGACCTTTTTTTAGCCAGTTTCGGCCGGTAGGGTTTCTTTTCGCTTCCACGCGTCAGGCGAGACAAGCCCCACTCAATAGGCGGAATGAGAACGGGCCAGACGGCACAGAGTGCACTGGCACAAAATAGCTTGGAAAAGGTTATGTTGATCAAATTTTCGAGGGTTATGTGGCGCCAGGCCGATGGCCAACGCGTGGCATGACAGCTGGTTAGTATGACGACATGTGGACATTGAAAGTGCACTCTAAAACACGTGCATATCTGGTCGGTATGACAGTAATGAAATTGACTGTGACGCGTGATGTGGTGTATGTGTTTGAATTATAAAGAGCATAATGCTGGAGATTGGAGAGCCGGAATTGTGGGTTCTTGCTTTGCCACTTGCAGTTGAAACGATGAGCCCGGACTAGAAGGAGCTCCAGGTCCAGTCAGACGGAACGTTGTTGAACGACAGCCGTCGGTCCATGCCGTCTTGTGTCAGACTGGACTGCACTAGGTGACCGGTCTTGATATCAAACATGGGGTGAACGGCCCCGCCATTGCTGGACGCGTACGGGTTTTCAATGAACACGTAGACAGAGTCGATGTCGTCTGCGGTGCGGCAACGCTGGTTGAAAAGGTAAAGAAGCCGCCGGTAGTTGTAGCCGCAAGATTTGCACACCTTGCACGCCTTGAATCGGTCGTAGAGGGTGGTGACGCTGATGCCCTGTGTGGCCAAGTTTTTGAACATGGGAATAACGAGCCGGGCGTCAGCATCAAGCATTATGCCGCCAATGGCCTCGTCGGAGCCTGCACCGGAGAGGTTGGAAACAATGGAGCTGGAGTTGGATGAGCCACTTTCGGTACGCTTGGACGACGAGGCGTCTTGCCGTGGTGGCTTGATGTCAAACAGGAGAGTCTCCCTGGTTTTATAAAGACACGCGTGGCAGAAAAGCAAGCCGCAGAATCGGCAGTGGTGCCTGCGCTTGCGCTGCGGGTAGAAGAAGCCGCCAAATACTTCGAAGCAGTTCATGCAGTGGTCTGTGGAGTTGTCGGGCTTCCAGTGCTTGTGGGAAGGTTCCGTCTTGACCGAGTCGCCGTCGGGGTTCAGAGGCACCTCAAACGGGAAGCTCGACATTTTATCCGAGCCCATGTCCAAGTCTGGGCTGGACTCGTGGAGCAAGTCTTCCTCATGGATCTTGTCTTCGGCGGTCAGTGGTCGAAGCACAGCGGGCGTGCAAAGCGGCTTCTTCATGCCGTACACCTGCTGGATGGCCGAGCCTGCGGGAAACGCTGTGGCGGAGACCCTCTTGGTCAATTCCGGGCGGGATTGCGCCGACCGCTCAGCTGTGGTGACATTTTCGCTGAGGTTGTCCATGGCCCGCACGAGCCGCAGATGTTCTGTTGGCGTGGTTGCGGCAGACTCGTCGGAGCCTTGCTGGTCTTCCGGGATGGAGCCTTTGCACAAGAACAGCTGCATGCGGGCCAAAGGCATGAGGGCCGTGCCGTTGAGCGACCACGCGGTGGCCATGGGCTCGGAGTTGCGGCGCGTGGGCTGGCTCAAGTCAAACGTTGCCGGGTGGTATGTGTCTGCGGCGACACCGGACGGGCCCGCTGCGGCGTCCGTTTCTGTGGCGCTTTTGGTGCCGCCCGCAGCACCATGGGCACCGGCTCCCTCGGCACCGTCGGCCTCACCACCTTCAGCAGGGGACGACGTACCATCGGCGTCAGTCGTCTCGGTCAACTTTGCGCCAGAAACAGACCGTGCCGTGAACGGCCGAGGCAGCTCGGGCACGTACGTGTAATTATTGGCCACGGACATGCGTGGGGCACGGATCTGCTCGTCATAGTTGATGTTGTTGAAGCTGTGTTCGGGAGAGGGCTTTTGGCCAGGACACGGGCCTTGTGTTTGTGACTGAGATTGCGGGAACTTGGAGGAGATGGTGGAAGACGGTAGAACGTTCCGGATGGGTTTTTTCGAAAACGAAAACGGAGGAAGCTCCTCGGTTAGCAAGGAGGCTTCGGACTGCGGAGCCATGGCGGGCAGACCACAAACAAGCGATGGAGGAAAGAGGAAACGAAGGGGCAGAAGGAGTGCACGGAGATGGAAGGGAAACACACAGCCAAGAACGGTAGATCAGCGGAAGCAGATGCCAGGGCTGGAGGCAACGAGCAGTCGGGAGAAACGGGCGCAAGCGAGGGAGATGTGATGATATGATAGCATTTTGATACTAGATAAGCAAAGGCTATCGGGGGCGCGGTGCACATGCAGGCCGCCTCGTTTTTCTGCAGGAGCGGCCCGATTTCTGCCGGCGAGTGCGTCGAGAGTGGTGCGCAGCTTTGATTTTCCATGTGGCTGGGACGAGAGGCCGGCGGTGATACGAGCGGTGGGGCATCTCGGCTCTGGGAGGGCGCCCGGGAAACTTGCGCAAGCCGTAGAGGCGGAGGTTTTGTCGTGTGATGGGTCCTACGCATTTTGTCGTGAAACAGCGAGCTCGCCAAAAGCCTAATCGATGGCGGTTCCGGTTTCTTTTTCGGCGTCCGGCATCCTCAACTCCGCTGTTCCAAAAAAATGAGTGGGGGTGGGAGTGGTGGGGGAAGTGAGCATGAAGACGACGGTGAGAGAGTTTGAGAACGGAAGAGGAGGGGGACTTGAAACGGAGTTGAAACGAAACAAACGAAAGACGGGATGGATCGAAACGGCGGGGTGGAATGCCTAGAGACGAAACGAGAAGACTCTGGGCGGTCTCACTGGAGACTGTGCCCGACAACAAAAAGGAACGTAGGGGAATCCTGGGTTGCCACTCGATCGCCCAGTTTTTCTTCTGTGTCTGTTTGCTCGGTCTCTCCCGGTGTCGCTCCATTCCTTTCCGTCTCTGTCTTTCCGCTTCTTCCCCTCTTGGCCCGTTCCACCTCGACGGCTGCCAAAAGCTGGGCTTGGCCCATCGTTCGCTCGTCTCCTCTCTCTCCTCCCCAATGCGCTCTGTCGTACCATGAGTTTTGCTTTTTTTTTATTTATTTGTTATATGGGCTTTTATCGTCGATGTGGCTTGCAACCGCCGGTCTGTTCTGCTGAGCCTCCGCCATCAACATGCGTCAATGCTTGCCCCTCACAGGTATATGGTTCAAGCTGATGCCGTCTAGTTCTTGGAAACAACATAGATGGCATGAAGGATGGCAGGAAACCAGAAAAAGATGCAACACACGATGTTAATCCAAAACTGGGAGGTCAAGCCAACCTTCATGAAAACGGCCAAAGGTGGCAA
This sequence comes from Metschnikowia laotica, assembly GCA_030563125.1. Classification (NCBI taxonomy): domain Eukaryota; kingdom Fungi; phylum Ascomycota; class Pichiomycetes; order Serinales; family Metschnikowiaceae; genus Metschnikowia; species Metschnikowia laotica. Next base: position 7,260 of record JAKUBD010000245.1, read on the forward strand.
AAAAACGGCTGCGTTGTCAGTAGGAGTTCGTGGTTTCACACGAAAGCGTTACATACCCAAAATGTAGGCAACAATCTGCTCGGATTCCATTGCAATCAAGTCGATGGGAGTAAGGTTCGTGAGTCTACTCGCAATTCTGCTCGCATGTTGTTTTGAGCGAGGGCGCTGCAGATAATAAAGACGTCCACCATGCAGGCCCAATATTCCTACCCTTCGTGTTTCCCGCCTTCCGCTTCTGGCGCGGTGTGCCGTGCGGCTGCCCATTTTGGAACCTGCGGGTGCAAAAACCGCCCCGGTCCGCTGAACAACACATCCGTACACCGCCTGGGCGCTGGCCCCACCCTGCCACGGGCGGGTTGTCAGCGTCGTTTGTCTTAGTGGAGCATGTATTAGCAGACTATTTATACCTTACTGACAGAAGAAAGTACACAAAGCAAACACACAGGAAATGGCGCAAATCTCAAGGAAAGAGGCGTGGCGGGCGCCGGCACCATCGGCCTAGCTCTCACGGTCGTGTGGTGCGGGCATACGATAGCGAAAACCAAAACGAAAAGCAACGGTTGACTCGACAACAGAGGCCAAATTTATCATGTTTGAAGGTTCTGTTTTTTCTTTTTCTTTTTCTTTTTCTTTTTCTCTCCAACGTGATCAGGAAGTGACGGTAGATCTAATGTGATTCTCGTTTAGGTGTTGTTGTTGTTGGTGTTGGTGTTGTTGTTGGCATCAGTTGTACCTGTGATGCCACTGTTGGTACGGATAAGGTAGACGGAATGAACTACTCCGGGAACCCATAAAAGCGAGGTTAAAAGCACACTGATAAGAACCATTTGCATGTTACCATTCATGTGAACATAAACCGCCAATGGGGGAAGGAAAAGTGCTGTGTGTTAGTGGAGTCGATGTTGACAATAGAAAGGTTGTTCGTACCAAGCACTAAAGCCGAGAATTGCCATTTTTGTCCTTCAGTTGCCATTTCCTGTAGTAGATTGTAGAAGTATGGTGGTGTTGTAGATGATTTGGGGCACCTTATATAGGCATGGTTAACCATCGACATGGCAGTAAGGGCACAAATGAAGTGGCACAAGTAGGTGCATAAGTAGGTGCATAAGTTAGAGTTTGCAAGAGAAAGGGCGCAAATGGAAGGTACAAATGGAGTGTGCAAATGAAAAGTACAAATGAAAAGTACAAATGAAAAGTACAAATCAATGAGGACAAAAGAGAAACACAAATGAAATGCGACGAAAGAGAAGCTCAAATGAAATATGACAAAAGAGAAGCTCAGATCAAAAGGATGCAAATCAAGTAAAATGATGGCACAAGTGTTTAAAAATCAAGCAGCACATTCAAGAAGGCCAATCACAGATGTATGAACCAAACGTGTTTAATAAACACACCATAAATTGAAAAGAGAAAACGAATGTGCACAAATGAAATCAACAAATTGAGGTTCACAAATAGCTATGTGTAAAAAAGACAAATGTTATTGTGGAACCAAACTGTACAAATTTACAATCAGAGGACACAAATGGAAATTCAGAATGAGTACTCACAAGTAGAAGATCGCCATGGTTTGTAACTGAGGATTTTGAATTGTGCAAAAGATTAAATAGAAAGCGTACTAGTGAGCTGCACAAAACGCAAATGGGTACAAGAAATAGAAGTCTTGAGATAGTACGGGTGGATTTGTAAATGGTGGATTTGTAAATCTAAAGTAAACCAGAAGTCGAAACGTAAGAGGTGAAAAAAACTTATCAGAAAACGCCGTGCATAAAGACAGATAAATAAGCAGTCATACAACATATCGTAGCTGCAAAGCAAAACGCCGGTTGGCTTTCGGAGCCAGCGATCATCCGCTGAAAAATCACCGGGAAAGCTTCACCTCGGCCTCGCTGGCCCGCTCCAGCCGCTGGCGATCTTGCACGCTGGGCCGATTCAACATTGCCTCCAAGTCACTCGAATAAGGCGCCTTCGTCTTGCTGGCATCGTTAAGCGTCCGCACCACCAGGAAGTAATCTTCGTACCAATCACCGTTGTAGTTTCCAATGGCCGAGTTCAACAAGGTGTCTGGGATCTGGAACGAGTCAGTGAGTGGTACCGCTTGCTCACGCACGGCTAAACAGCTCTCGTCCACGAGTCGGGTGCCAATGACGTTACTCAACCCGGCATCCATCACCGCATAGCTCACGAACTCACGACCAAACGCCTCCAACACTTGCGACACCATGTACAACCGCATAACCTTTGCCAACACGAAGCGGACTTCCGGCTGGGGCAGTTTGGTAACGGCCGCCATCAATGTTTCCAACATGTAATGGTGACACCGCAACTTTGACAAAAGCACACGCTCGTACGATACCGCGTCCCAGCTCTTGGCCGCTTGTCTCTTTTCCAGTGCTGCGGCAGCCACACGGACCATCAAGGCCTCCACTGTCCGTAAAACGTTTGGAGGTGTCACGTCGTATTCCGCCACCAAAACCGGTTTGCGGTCCACGAGGTCCCGGGCATTTGACAAGAACAGCATTGTGCCACCGACCTGGGCGTTTTTGCTCAATACATCACTCACGTTCTTGATGATTGTACGTCCCGCGGACATGCCCAACACGTTGTTGTCTCCTTCCCATGTGCATTGGACCACCCAGTCGGCGTAACTCTTTCCGAATCCCGAGTATGCCGAGTAGCCCAGACCACCGCATGCCTGTCTGGTTTCGGTGATGCATTGCTCAGCCAACCACGTCAACGTGGACTTAAGCGCTGCAGAATCGACAAACAACGACTTCGTGTCGGCCAAGGACTTTTCAATTGCCGCCTTGTTGTCGGCAGCAACTGCCGCTTCGAGCTCATCCACGACCGTCTGATGTTGCCGCTCCAAACGGTCCGTTCCCACACCGGCGGCGTATGTCAAGGCCAAGTATGGCATGATTCTGCGCTGGTGCAATGGATAGTTGATCAACTGGGTTTCGGAGGCCCGCTGCTCCGTGTCACTCTTGAACTGCCGTCTTCCAACGGCATACCGCGTTGCCACGGTCACGAAACGGGCACAGATCCGGTATGAGTCCGACGCCATGCCAACACGGCCTTGCAAGAGCGAGATGTAGCTGAGCTGCTCCAATGGCGGCAACGTGACCTGTCCATCACGAGCCACCTTACAGAACTTCTGCAACATGAAAAACCGTGGGATGCGGACTCCCAGAAACTGAATCCATCCATTATCAACACCCTCGCGACCCATTTTTGAGCCAATGTCTCCGATGGCCACGCCGGGCATCAACTGGTGCCGTGAGTCCCGCAAAGGCACCACAAATGTCTTCACACCGTAATCCTTGCCCTTGATGATCAACCGAGCGTAGATGGACGAGTGTGTGGCCGAGTGGGCTGCACCGCCGATCCACCACTTGGTGGCGCCGATGTGGGGCGTGTTGATGATGAACTCGTCTGTTTTCTCATCGAACGTGGCAGTGGTTTCCACCCCGGCTGCGTTGGACCCGTGGGCCAACTCGGTCATTCCAAAGCAGCCCCATAACTGCTTCATGTACTTGGCCTCTTTTTCCACACACCAGTAGTTGTATTGTTCGTCTGTACCGTTTCCCTTGATGCAGTGGATGAAAAGACCCAAGTTGACCGAGATCCGGATTCCCAACGACGGGTCAAACGCCGTGATCAAGTTCAACCGCCGCCAGAAATCCTGGTACAGTTCCAGCTCCACATACTGCGTCATGCGTGCAATACGTTCCGTGGTCTGCACTCTATTTTCGTTTCGGGACAACTCGTAGTCGCTGTAGCCGGGGGCCAAGATGGGGTCACGCTCCAACGACTGGTAGAGCTCCATGATTTTCGTGGCTTTTTCTACTGAACCTTCCACCACATTGTGCATGTCGGAGGGGTCAAATTTGGCCGCCTGTCTTTCTTCGGCCATCAGCAATGCTGGAGATGGGCCGGGCGTGGTGCTCACCAAGGTGCGCCCTGTGATTGCCATTTTCTGTGTTTGACGGGGTTGTGAGGATTGGCTGGGGCTTGTTGCAGAAATCAAACTCCGGTATTCGAACTCGTTTACTCTTGAGTGCCGTTTCGTCGCACGCTGCTGCTTCACAATTTATCGGAAAAGAATCGGGAAGAACGTGGGTTTAAATACCATCGGCGCTCGGTTGGTGCAGGCGCATGTGGGGTTGATGCACCCCAGCTTTCACAGGCGCTATAAGTTCTCGCTGACCCTCTGCCGGTAGTGTTTTCCACGGAATCGCTGGCCCCGCCTCTCGGCCGATCAAGCGGCGTCTTCGATCGTTTTTGAATCTTGTGCCCATGACTGATTGTGTCCTTTTTTTTTTTTTTCACGCTTTCACCTATTTCTACGCATCGCTTGCTACAATAACCTCTTCCTTTCTTATCGTGTACTATCTTTTATTTACTATGGTGTCATTCACTAACGTGTCGCTTGGTATACGTTCACTTGGACAAAATCGACTCAGCCAAGCTCGACTTCTCAAAACGGTTTCTCACATCCAACGATGCTCTGCCCAATGCTGTCTCGAAGTCGGTGCTGTATGGTGCCTTAGTCAAGGCTGCTGGGTTCAATTGCTTGACGGTGGAGAAGTAGTTCTCGTACACGTTACCATCATGCTTACCGATGGCGGCGTTGATGATAAAGTCGGAGTATTGGAAGGAGTCGGTAAGAGCGATCACGTTTGGTCTGATCTCCTTACAAAGCTCAGGAATCACCTTGTTGGACACCTCGGTCATCAACTCGGGCGAGATCACAGAGTTGCTCAAGAACTCGCCTCCGAACTTCTCAATGACGTTGGCGGTCGCATACAACTGAGCCAACTTGATCAAGTATGGGTTGAGATCCTTGGTTTCGTTCTCGTTGACTCTTCTGGTGTACTCGAGCAACATGTACAAGTGAGCCTTCAACTTGGAGATAACCAAGCTTGCAGCTCCAGCGGCGTCAAAGTTGCCGTTGTTCTCGGCCACGAGCTTTCCGCCCTGAATAGCAAGTCTGGTGATCAACACCTCGATGGCCGTGATAACCTTCTGAAGGTCCAAAACGTCGCTGCTGGACTTGATCACTGCGTCTCTGTTGTTGACGGCCTTGGCGTTGTTCAAGAATGCCAAGGAAGACTTCTCCTTCTTGTCATTCTCCATGACGCCAATGACGGCCTTGATGATTGGCTTACCAACCGACATGGCCAACACAGAGTTGTCTCCCTCCCAGGTACATTGCACGACCCAATCGTTGTAGGCCTTGCCGAAACCGTTGTAGGAAGAGTAGCCATGGCCACCACATGCCTGTCTACACTGGTCAATGCAGTCGGCAGTCAACCACGTAGCGGTAGACTTAGCAGAAGCAGAGTCAATGAAGAGCGACTTCATGGCGCCGATCGACTTCATGATAGCACCCATGTCGTTGGCTGCAACAGCCTTGTCCAAGGTGTCCAAAGTCTCAGTGATGGTATGGTCAATCTTCCATGCACCGGCACTGAACACGTAGGCCTGTGCAAGTAATGGCAACAATCTTCTTTGGTGCAATGGATAGTTGAGAAGCTGGGTCTCGGTGCCGTCGGGCTGCGAGCCAGACTTGAATTGTCTTCTGCCAACAGCGTATCTGAGAGCGATGGTGACGACACGAGCAGACCATCTGAACGAGTCCATGACCATTTGCACTCTTCCGCCCAACAAGGCAGAGTAGGACAACTGCTCCAATGGAGGCAAGACAACCTCACCTTCTCTGGAGACCTTGCAGAACTTCTGTAACATGAAGAAACGTGGGATTCTGACATGAGAGAACTGGATCCAGCCATTGTCAATTCCGTCTCTTCCCATCTTGGCACCAATGTCTCCGACCGTGACACCTGGCATCATGTTGTGGTTGGCGTCTCTCAATGGCACGACAAACGTCTTCACGCCGTAGTCCTTTCCGTCCACAATCAATCTGGCGTAGACACTGCAGTGGGTGGCGGAGTGGGCTGCACCGCCGATCCACCACTTGGTGGCACCAATGTGAGGAGTGTTGATGATGAACTCGTCCTTCTCCTTGTCGAAGGTGGCGGTGGTTTCCAAACCAGGGACGTTGGAACCGTGTGCCAACTCGGTCATACCAAAACATCCGTAGATGTGCTTCAACTTGGCCGTCTCCTTGGTCAAAGTCCAGTACTTTCTTTGCTCCTCGGTACCGTTACCTCTGACACAGCCGAGGAACAAACCCAAGTTGATACCGATACGCGTGCCGACCTGCGAGTCGAAAAGGTTCAACAACGACATTCTGGTGGCGTCCCAATCCAGGGGGTCCTCGACCTCAAGGTACTGCGCCACACGGGCGACTCTCTTGGCCGTGACTTCACGCTGCTGCGCCTTGGTGAGGTCGTAGTAGCTGGCGTCGTTTCCGATGATGGGATCGCGCTCAAACTGTTGCACGACGGCCTTGAAGATGTCGGCTTTGTGTTTGTTTTCCTCCAAGAAGTGATGCATGAGCGTTGGGTCGAACTTGCTCTCGGCCCTTTCTTGTTGAATTAGGGCCCTTGGATTTGGGGCGGGCAATGAGTCTATGGAGTTAGTGGCCACCGACATTTTGGAGGATGATTTGTGTTGGGTGGGGTTATTCGATTTGCTGCGGTTTCTTCCAGAAGAAAGACTGCCTGATTTGTGTTCCAGTGTTTGTTCAGGTGAGTCGAACGAAGCAGCGGGGAACAAAAGAAATAGGAATGCGGAATCTGGGGTAACTGGATTTGCCGCTCTTATATTGCAAAATTGTGGAGGGGGCAGACCGAGGTCCGCGAAGCCGAGGCACATGGCGCGGTCGGAACTGGGGCGCGGCGTGAATGTGCCGACTGCCGAAACACAATAGCAGGCGGAATTCCCCCATGGGCCCGTGCCTTCCAACGGCTCTGAATGAGATCATGCAGCCGGCCAAGTAGCAGGTGCCGGTTTTCT